>DWAJ01000104.1:0-50492 GCA_018238005.1 Eurema mandarina | reverse complement strand
TTGTAAAAAACGTTATTACCTGTTGCTTTTATCGATTTATTAAACACTAATTGAGTTTCTGGAACACGGTGGTCTGGGATAGGGTCAAGTTATACGATCAGGAATGAGATTGAATTGTTCATTGTAATTACTAAAGTTTAACTGGGGAACATTACTTTATTAATATAAAATAATAATACGTTTCGAATACAAAATATCTTATATTTTTTGTTTCATTCTAAAATAAATAAACTTAGATGAGTTATAAGTGAGAACATCGTAGAAGGCTGTCTTTTGGTTAAAGAAATTACCAGCGACTATTTTTTGCTGTACAAATGCATATCAAAAAACAGTAAAAATATTCTTTATTTAAAATATAAAATATTTTATTTCCCTAAAATATAGAAACTCCTATACAACAAATTAAATATTTCATTTTAGTGTGAATGTTTTGTATAATTGAGTGTGTTTAAATACTTTTGTACACCATTAAATGATTGAATGGCCTGTGTTGCCAGTTCGTTTTTTTACATACAGCAAGCAGAGCTGAGATCCTCCATATGTATGGACAAAAGAATCTTTGTTCTAACTTGGTTAGCACCACAAATGTGTGTGAAATGTGGCTAATTGTGTACTTCCCTTTCCTGCCGGTTTATGATAGACGTGGGCGAACAATTTTATAAGGGCATTTGTGAGTCATAAAGATCTCCTTGAGTGTTATGGTGCCCTAGTAACTCATAAATTCAGTTCTATAATACACTAGCTATATTCTGCCGTTTTACATGCGTGGTTTTTCGTTCTAGTTTCAATATTAGGATAAAAACTATCCTATGAGATAATCTAGTCTAATCTACCAAACTTAAGTCAAATCTAGGGTCAAAATTTTGCATGAAAAAACAACGAACTTACTGACATACATTTTTATTTCTTCATTTTACTCGCATTTAATATAATATTATTTGTCAGGTCACTAGTAATACCTATGACACTGAATCGCGTTTTAATTTCATTTAGTCCATAAAAATATTATAAAGAAGTAAAGTGTGTGGTGTAAAGGGTAATCTCGGAATCTACTGAACCGATTTAAAAAATTATTTCACCAATAGAAAGCCAAAACATAAACCAAATATAAACCAGCCAAATTAAAAAGGTATAAATCGCCACGATATTTACCATTGCTGTGTGTCATAGGCTATATAAAAACCGAAAAGGATTATTACAAGTGGGCACGGGTCAGCTAGTAACCAATAAATACGCAATTAATCAGTTAAACATTATTTACGTAAATGTAGTGTTTGTTCTGCAATCAAGTTGAAGCTAACCATACGATGTGCAAGTGACCAATAAATCTTCCTACAATTTGATTATACTATCAATTTGGCAATAGTTTGTGCATATTTATCAAATTTATGTTTCTGTTACATCGGTTATACCGTCATAAACATCAAGTATACAGATACTAAATTAAAACTAAATCCATACTAATATTATAAATGCGAAAGTAACTGTCTGTCTGTTTGTATGTTATTATATTATCGTCATCACGCCAAAACTACTGAACCGATATGAAAGAAATTTAGTTCACAGATGGTCTAGAGCCTGGGGAAGGACATAGGCTACTTTTTTTAAAATCAACCCCCAAAAGGTTGCGCAGGGGGTTGAAACTTTTAATAATTTTACGCTTTCACGGCCAAAACGCCGAACCGATTGTAATAAAAATTTGGTACACAAATGGTCTAGAGCCTGAGATAATACAGGCTACTTTTTAACTGGAAAAAAGGGGGAAGCGGGAGGGTCAAAGTTTATATGAATGTCCACGCGGACGGAGTCGCGGGCAATAGCTAGTAGCTTATAATTCGTCTTTTACTAAAGACTTATTATACCAACGATTATATTATGTAGGCTAAGCGCATAAAATGATAACAGCTGAACCGATTTACATATTATGTATTTTTTATATTCCTGAATGTACGAGCCACGAGGATTCGGATAGGCCAGCTTATTAATAAATTATTTCGGCAAAACGCTATGTAAAATTGGATATCTAGGTCTTGTATTTCATGTAGTTAGACAAATGAAATATACATAATATTAGTGCTACTCCCAATAATTTTTTCATGAAATTTAACTGATTTGCAGTTCACACATACGTAATTTTAAAGACTATGCCTTGTTCTATTCAGTACGGGCAATTAACAGTGATTTCGACAATCGGCAAGTGCTAAGGATTCTCGCCTGATTAGCGCGATTTGATTGGTAAAATCGCTTTTGGTTTTTGGTAACACTATTTATGACAGTCGTTGTATTTGCGATGTCAATTATAAAATATTATTAATTATTATCTATACGTTTTATGAATAAATAAATAGTTTTTGTATTAATTTATAGAAAAATTTGGTATGTGCTCTTAAGAAGTTGGACGTTCTGAGGATAACTAAGAAATTGAACTGATAGCATTACTCATCATCAGGTGGTCAAACATAAACCTACCAAATTAAAAAGGTATATATCCCTACGATATTTACCATTATTTCGTAACCCTTTGTCATTAGCAGAACTCTCTTTATGCACAGCGTAATCCGTATTACCGAACGGCCGAGTTCAGCTGCTAACGGCACAGATGTCCCGCACAAATTAATTGGAAATGTCAAGTGCACGAGAGCCAGCGCCATCTTGTCCCCCCATTCGTTATTTTTTTTCGCTCACACGTGGCTTATATTGCCACTGCAGACAGCTGGGCCAAACGTATCCATTTTTTAACCTGGCAATAATAAACTGACATTTGACATTCGCGCGTAAAGGTGCGTCTTAGACGCGCGTTTGAATAATGCGAATATAATGGAGTGACCTATTTAAATTGTAATTAAAATGTCGCTGTCTGTTTCCGGCAATTAAAGGCTACTCTCATTCAAAAGTTTTATATCGAACACCTTTGCGATCGAATTTTGAGCACCTGATGCGTTTGCAGCTGAATAGTGAAGACACCTTGTATTTTCGTTACAAAATTTCCTTTTAATTACATAGTATTAAAGTGTCCGTTGCGGTGTTGATATGCTTTGATAAATTATTTCAGGTGACAATGTGGCATGCGACTCAGCTGATGTCGCGATATCAAGAATTAACTTAAAATAGCTCCAGCGTCTACAGTGCTTTTCTGTATACTATATGTAAGCACTAATTAAAAAAAAATCATTTTTAAGGTTTTAAAATAGACAAAAATCATATTATTTGCTAGTGTAGAGGTCATAAATTAATATAGAATAGAAAATACATTGGATATGACTTATTTACAAAAATATGGGAAGTTTTTATCTTGATGTAAAATTACATCATCATCATGGCATCTGGATGATTATCTGTCAGCCATCTTGTTTGTCTTGGCTGGAACTGTTAGAACTAAATGTTACGGATTTTGCAGGATTACTATTCTATTATATTATCTAGAGTAGGAATGAAAGGACCTATCCTTTCCCTTTCCCCTTCCCTTTAATGTCTATTAGCTATGCGATTATCCAAGAGTAGCCCGCTATAACGCGACAAATAAAAACGGCTGCTACTATTTGCATATAAACATTCTAGAATCTTCCCCATACTATCAATTGCACAAAATAATATTCCGATACATTATGCAGCTCCTGCCTACCTACGTGTGTCCTAAACATGATTTATGCGTCTTAATCCACCTGATGTATTTGGGATGCGTTTATTCTAGGTTACTTTTACACGTGTTAGCAATCGAATATGAATAATATTTAAATTGCAGCCTCAACCTGTCGCCAATTCAAATGTCTGAACTTTGATGCGTTCAGGATGTCTCTTAGATATTTTGCAATTCATAAGCGTGCGATCTTGGGTAGCGGTTTGGAAAAACATGGTTTTGAGACAATAATGAAGACTTTAAAATGTAATGGTGAGCATCTGAACTGCTCAGGTAAATTGGACAGTTAAATAAAGAATTTAATTGCGTTAACGACCAAAAACCATTTAAATTGCCGCTAAGCTAAATGATAAGCCTCGTTGGCTTCCTTTAAAATAGAGAAGGATTATAAGAATAGGTCTACACGTATGTAGTTGTTCTTTGTTTTAATGCTATTCGTCTCATGGTAAGCGGTTAAATTTATAGAGTCTATACTATGATGGGTAAAGGAAACAATTAGATACAATTTATTTCATACAGAAAAACGATGAATTAAAAGTTATGACTATGAGAAGTCTACGAAGATAATGATCAAAATTCTGTTAATATAAAAATAATTTTATTTTTAGGTTTGCCATAAATTCACGCTTATAATTATCACCACGGTCTGCAAAAAATAATACACCATAGCATCCTCTAGTTTCCTCAACGTGTGCTACAGACTTGCGCCCCCAACGGAGGCTGATTCGCATCTGACAATTGCAGACAATAGACCATAGAGTACAGACATAAAGCATAGACAATACACATGTGTCAAACGCGTGGCCGACGCATGGCTTACTTCATTATTTTTGAAGGGCCAACTCCCTTTTATATCGAAGTTTTTATATTTCGTCTATTAGGTACTTGTATATTTAAAGTCTAGACACAATATTCGGCGTTGGTTGATAAGTAACTGGTTGTGGTTACACGTTCACACTTTTAGTTTTTGTATTAGATATTTTGGACTTAACTAGCCTAATAAAGTAAAAATTATTAAAATCGAAATTCCCATACCTAATATTTTAAAGAAAATTATCCGGATTTATACAAAGATTGAATTAGATAAACGCTTCTAAAACAAAAAATACTATTAATGATTCCTAAAGTACAATATTATGAGCACATTGAGGAGCAATAACGCGATTATTTACTTAACCTTCGTGGCGTGATTTATAACAAACAAACAGACGCTTCCACCAGATGGCCGCGTATCCTGGCCGCTAAATATAGAATATAGGCTGTAAGTGCGCGTCCTAGATAGTCTGTGGTCATAATGCGCGGGAATTTATCTTTTTTTTTCATTTGACACTTCATAACTGTCAATTTAATTTTGTTTTTGCTATGTTTATACTATTAAATTATAGTTATTACGCATGTAAAATTAATATGTAACTAAAACGGACTCGAAATATAAGTTATTTTTTTTATTTTTACTTGATACTGGCAGAAAGTCTTGGCTTTAAAAATACATATAGATATGTAATTTCTGTAGAGTTAAGAGATAATTAATGGTATGCGATTAGAATAATGTATTGATGAAGATTTATCGTCGAAAGTCTTTGCCAAAATTTATTATAAAATCAGTAACGTAAATAAATGTTTTGTTTTATATTGATACATGCCACTATTGTAAGACAATCATCCATACAATTGTACGGATTAGTAATGATCCTAAATACTAATGAGTATAAGTAAAACAAGTACTAAAATACTACAGTGAGTTGTACTAGAATAATACTTTTCTTCTTTTCTTTACTAGAGTAAATACTAGGAGTATTTAAAATATTTCCAAGTAAAATAGCTTTATGATCACCACCTTATATTCTATGTGAACGAATTTGGAACTCGCGTGTGGCTTCCGTTCATTGCATCTTACTGACAGAAGTCTTGAACTTATTATATTTTTATAATGATGATGTTTTTTTTAAATAAAAGGGCAAACGATCAGGCGTGTCATTTGATGTAAAGTAAAATATTGCTACCCTTTAAATCCATGTTAGAATATCTTTCAGTCTTATTTATTGTGTCAAATTAATAATTACTAGTGAGTAGTACCGCCCCGCCTTCCCTATGTCGCATTCGCCTTCATATATTATGATGCATGTATTATACCTACATATATCCTCTTCATCTATCCATTAAAAAAACGCATAAGAATCGGTTGCGTAGTTTTAAAGATTTAAAACATACACAAACATATAGAAACAGAGAAAGCTACTTTTTTTGCTATGTAATGATGAAATAGATTTTTTTATCAAAAAATGTTGACCACCCCTGCTTCCAAACACCAGGATGCCGCTTCCGAAACAACTGTTCAAGCTTAGACAATAAAAGATGGCGGCGCTTATTTACGCCTGCTGAAGGCGTTGAAACCCGACGTGTGTCAAGATCTATTTAAAACGCAATTTTGTAACACAAATAGATTTAATTGAATTTTGTAATTTACTTAAGTTAACGTAATTTTTTTTTTTGAGATGGTGGGTAATTGAGCAAATTGCGCTACCAGCCTTTAAAATAGGGAATAAGAAAGGATTTGGGACCGATTGCCATCAGATGAAACCTCTTATAACCTAACCATCAAATAAAATTTCCCCATTAAGTTTTTAAATCTTAAATTTTAAATCTTAAATTCCCTTTATAAATAAAAGGAAAAATTAGCGAAAATTAAAAAATAATTGCCCGTACCTTTTAACACATTAACCTGTTACATTTTTTATATAGCAACACCAACTGTCAAATGGCGGCAATTTAGCTATCTGTGCCCCTGGGACGTGTTTCTCATTATGTCGTTACAAGCCCGCCGCGTAAACATACGTGTCGCATCCTGCCAGGATTAACAAAAACACCGATATTTATATTATTTTACACTGGCAATAAGAAAGAACACATATTTTGTTTAATCTGTAATTTTGTTTGGTCATTTTGATTCCGTGATAGAATTGCCTTGCGTTACATTATTTTTATTATACAGTACGACCATAATTCTAAGATTTATTTAGGATCTAGGAACCAAAATCTAGGATTAACAATTGTAAAATAAACTTTTATAGGTATGTATTTATATGTTGAAGGGCATGTCGTAAGGGCCATTAAAATTATGTTAAAAAAAAGTACAACATTTATTCATCATTAACTTATTTCCCATTGCATCAATTAAATAAATATTGGATACTCATTTTCATACCTCTAAAAAATGTACAAAATTTCATGATAATCGATTTAATCATTTCACATTTTTTAATATTAAACATTTTGTGAAAAAAAAAACTTTCGCTCTTTTCAACCAATTAACAGACAATTACTACTTTTCTAGTTTAAATACTAGCCAATTAAAGATGGCGGCAAATCAGGCAATTTGGAACTAATTAAAGCCGACATCCGGCTCATTGGCTGTCAAATTGTCAGATATTTGGGGGAGTTTTTGCTACAGATTGCCGGTGTAAACAGATATGTTACAGTTTAGTGACTACTCAGTAGTTATCCGATAGAGAGGTGAGTTGGAATTAGTATGGATAAGACAATATTTTTAGCGTTGTTTGTCTCTCTCACGTTTGAACCAATTTGGGTGAAATCTAGTACGAATGTGATGTTCGGATTTGAAAGAAAAGTGTAACTTCCCTCTGAACTACAGGAAGGATCCTTGACAAGTCACACCAATGAACGGTACACCGAGAAGATATTATAATATACATACATAATAAATTTGTAAGATATATAATATACGCCATGTTTTAAAAAGTCCACCATCGCGATTCGGAACTCCGCGCATTTTTAGCCCTCGCTACTCAGATATAGTTTTGAAAACAGACCGAAATGTAGGTATATTCTAAATGCTTTAACAATACACAAGTAAGCTTATTCATTTTGAAATAGCTAAATAACACTATATAAAGAATACTAAAATAAATCAAATTTGCTTACTTAATTCACATAAAGATACTGCATGCAACAAAAAAGCAAAAAAAAATCAAAAAGCATATCATTACATTCCAACGTTTTAAAATTTAAACTAACCGGAAGATCAGGTCGTTATATCGCAGCCATCACCCACCATCCGCGGTCCACGATGACATATGCATGTGTGTGGAATCCGCCGAGAAATTGATGACGTCATTAGTCATGTCGAGTGCTTTTTTGCACTTCCCCAGACCTCACAGGGAAGTCCTGAGGCGGCGGTGGTCAATGTGCTCGTATGAGTATGCAAATAAATCAATTGGCGACTTCCAATAGCCAATGTTAGGGTCATGCGGCTTGAAATGTTTTGACCACACGTGAATTTTTAAATTAGTAGAGAAGTATTAAGATCGCTTGTAGGTTTGTTTAACTTGAGAAAACTCTGTAACTTTACTGATTTTAATATAGTTCACTTATTAAAAGAGAGAAATGAGTAGATATTCGGGTAGCAGGAGAATTTTTATATTTCTCATTAATTAAACAAATAATTATGAATAGGTACGCCGAACGAGTCATCAAGAAAGAACATTTTTTACTTGTTTGATGATTCTATTGGATTTAGACTATAACAGAACATGTATCATAGATCTATTTATTGCAATACAAAAATTGTTAACCAATACTTTTTATTTACTAACATAGTTATCAAATCTGGACACACAAAAGGGTATATATTACTCATTTTTTAAGGTGGCAACATTTAAAAAATACCTTAGAGAATAGTAACACTATAGGTGTGGTGACACTTTTTATCTCACTACAGGTATGAGTCGGGTAATTTGAATAAAAAAGCCTCTTTTAATCGGCTTCGGAATCACACCTTTGTTGTAAAAAATTTAAAGTAACGACCTTCGTAGAGATCGTGGTCTTGTTACGTTTAGACTTGGCTAAAACATTTTATCTTTATTGTTATAGTAATTTAATATGTATTAATTTTACATATTTGTATACATACATATGACATAAATTAGAGGTCAAATAAAATTTATTCATATTTAGGTACCTATGTACTAGTAATGAGTAAGTACAATGATTGAATTACTAAGAAATTAAAGGTATACGATGCGAAAGGTAAACATTTATTTATTTTAACATTCGAAGTGTTTTTATAAAACTTAGTACCTAGTTAAGTAGGTGGTAAGTAACCTTTTAACTTGACCAACTAATATAATAAAATATTGGCATTGGCTGTTAAAACATGTTTAAAATAAAGACAAAAGCAAAACGCTAAAATCGTCTGTACTGTCTAGTCTGTTTCTTAGTAGCTCTACTTTACGCAATGGTATAGTGTATCCCGGGGTGCAGGTGTGCGGACAAAAAAACAAAATAACGAAAGGATTCCACGCAGGTGCAGGATCAGGTGAGATTTGGGTTAGGAGTTCGAGTCCCGCCGTGCATACAGGTGGAAAATATTGCGTCTTATACATTATAATTAGTTTGTCATAAGTCAAGGACAGATAGGTTACTATATGTATACTTTAGTAGTAGTACTATTCTGGTATACATATAGTAACCTATCTGCTTACTAATAATATTTACCTTACTAATAATCTACCTTCTAATCAATACATAGTATAAAAAAAGTCGCTATTCGCCGTCTGTCAGTCCCTATGTATGCTTTTATCTTTAAAACTACGCAACGGATATTGATGCGGTTTTTTTAAATAGATAGAGTGATTCTTAAGGAAGGTTTATGTGTATAATGTTGTTATAATGTTTGTTAGTTGCTTTTTTACGTCAATCCTATTAGATGGATTTATTTGAAGTTTGGTATATAAGTAAATGAGACCTTAAATAATCTCTAAATATTGACACGGGAATGAAAATTGTTCTTAATTTGCTTGTTGGACCACACCCTGCAGCTACGGATCGAGTGTTGAAAACTATTTCTTACATATGATATCTAAAATTACTAGTGTTATGTGTTGTGAGTGTTTTAATATTCGTTATTTAATATGACACTCTTTTGCTTTTACGATATAAGTGTATAACACTTAAAATATGTACCATTTATAATGTTTTTAATGATTAGATATTATCGTTAGAATAACCAAAAAGCATAGAACGTAAGTGCATTTGTTCTTACTCTCGAAACGAAATCAAAACACCGCATCTTGATAGTGCAAAGAAAAAAAAATTGAAGAGCGCCGGCGTTACCTGTCAATGTCAGGTGAGTGACGAGGTGACAGCGCGCCATTGTGTTTCGAACAATACGTTTTTTGTTCAATATTATTGCTAAGTCAAAATCGGTCAGTTTTAAATCCCGTTTCGGAGTTTACATACTTTTTAGGCGCAATAGTTAGGTTAGATTTTTGAGAGGCTTTTTCGAGTATAATGTTTTTAAATAACCTTTTCATTTTAAAAGAGTAACTTTAAAAGAGTTTTGCGTAGTTCATCTCTGTAAAACTATTTTTTCGAACCAATGGTAAATACTATACAAACTAGCGACTCGCTCGGCTTCGCAAGTATCTATGATGCATGTACTAGACTTTTAAACCTTCCGCTTTAATCACTCTATTAAAAGCAACCGCATCCAAATCCGTTGCGTAGTTTCAAAGATTTTAGCATATATAGGATATTGGGATAGAGAAAGCCAGTTTGTTTTATACTACCTATGTAGTGAATATACATCGTTTTATAAAATAATGACGATTCAAAAGCATAACTAAGTAAAACAAATAGCCATAAATATGTATCGTTGATTATATTTTAAAAAAAGTAACTGACCACAGATGATAAAATTTGGTCACAGATAACGTTGAATTTCATGAAAACTTCGAGTACCTACTCAAGTACAATATTCTGTCGAGTCATTCAATGATATCATTCTTAATTTCTTATCTTTGATAAGTCCAATTTTACGTGTAATAAGCAATTATTGGTAAAACACTAGCCGCGCCCAACGATTTTACTCGTAGTTAGGCATGTATTAAACACATAAACCTTACTCATGATCATGAATCACTTTATCTGATTAAAAAAACCGCATGAAAATCGGTTACGTAATTTTTAAGATTTAAGCAAACAGAAGAAAGCGATTGTTTTAAGCTATGTACCTAATTATATGAAGGTAAAATGAGGATTTTTATTCACCCTTAAAGCTACTGTGCTAAAAATACGTACCTACTCAAAACGGACGAGATTGAAAAAAAAAACTTTAATAGACTCGGGCTATCTTTTTATTCCCAATATTTAATATACCATAATAAATTCTAAGCACTACTTACTTATTTAATCGACGGCTAAATACCCATACGCAAATTAAATTTAAGCACGCCTTAAGACTCGTAATTTTGACAGAATTGTATCGCGAACTTTCAAATCGGACCAGTTTAAGTTGTACTTAAATTTAAGTTGCGTTTCAGTATTCCGTCAAGAGACTCTTATAATCTACTAACTATGTTCAATAGGTCAAACAAATCGCTTTATAGTAAATAGTGTTACGCTAACATCTATTACGAAGAGTTTGCATTTTTAAAAGCATTCAGTGCTCCGATTTAAAAGCTCTTTAATTGCCACTAATATCGTTTTCCTCACCCAGCCGTACGCAAAATGAACATCTGGGAGCAATGAAGGTTAACAACACGTACAAAAAGACTTATCATCGAACTCTTTTCAATGGAAAACAACCTTATATTGGCAAATATAAGGTTTAAATTCCATTGTATGGCAGTAAAGATTTAAAGCCATGAACACCTGTTTCAACCACAGCATTTATCTTAGAATTTGCTTTTGAAATTTATGTCGTATTTTAAGGCGGTAAGGTTTGAAATCGCGGTTCGGAAAACCTTGCATTCCTGTTGTTAGGGCTGTACACATAAATTATCGATGTTTCGCTTCGCAGTTAGAGTTAGGAATACACTTGTTTTTATTTCGATACAGATGTGGGTATTGGAGACAAGTGCGTGCAGACCGTCCGTTTGTTTACAATAACTTATAAATAATCAATTATATATAAATGTTATTTATTGGTTCATAAATAATAAATGCATTATTGTTTTTAATCTCACGATTTATTGATGGGATCTTAGCATTTATTATTCATGTGTACTTAAATGGTATTAAAGAAAACGCTAAGCTTATACAAAACATTTATATTACCACCTTATAAGTTGTAGATATACTTATTTGTTAAAAACAATTTTGCATAATTAGTTCGATTATAGCAAAGCAATAGCGCAATATAAATAATGACCGAGCTATCACAATTTCTCGGAAGTCACCGAGGGCAATTTGCTTTCGGAAGCAAATGTTACTTGATCGACGCCAGGTCACGGGGCTAGTTCATAATACACGAGGTGTCGGCGGCTAGCCGGCGCCACGGCGGCAAGCGCGGCGCCTTCAGTCCTGCCAGCTACAACCCATTCCAATCAACTCTCAACCTTCCCACCTACAACCTTAACACCAAAATCGCACAATCCCAACCGAATCAGCTGAGATTCCCCTCGACATTCGACTCTACGCCGCAAAACAATGACCATACAGTCTCTAATGCAATTAACTGTGAAATTGAATCCATTCTTCGATTTTGAATTCCGAACACTAAGAAAAGAAAGCGTTTTTTAGGAAGCGTTGTGTTTTAGCAATATTTCAATTTTAATCGTTGCATAATCAGCTTTTAGATGGGCGCATGTTTCACAGATTATTTATTATTGATATGAATTAGACAATATGAGTTAGTGAGAATGTTGGAGCAATAAAAGTTTATATGAAAACAATTTGGCGATATATACCTTGCACTTTATAAAGGGTATTTTTAGAACCGTCTGGATGCCAGGTGGTCATTGGTACGCAAGTTATTTCATCGGTGAATTGTTTCGAACGGCTCGAGTACTCGGCGCGGGCCAATTAAATCTGGCTCTGATTGACAGGACATTGGCTTTTGTGGCTTATTTCTTTTTTATATTCAAGTCGAGTTTTTATCATGTAGCTACGGACAAAATAGGGTTTAAGTGGCGGCGTCTATTTTTGGGTTTTTTGTTTAGGTGTAGGTGATTGGAGCATTTCTTGATTTTATGTACCTCTGTGGTATGAGCTTATTTTTATAGGTAGCTTTATATGACGTCATGAATGGACATAGTATATCAGTAACATTAAAATGCACTAAAGCATAGACTATTTGAAAAGGAACCTTGCATAGTGCGCAAAAACTGCTCTACTGTATGCCTAATATATTACAACAAGATTTTTAAGAAAACAAGGCCCGTCCATTTCACATCACCACAAAGGTAAAAGGAAAAGGACTAATCAAACACGGAAAAAATTGGACGTTAAATAGAACGCGACAATATTCACGCCATCCCCCGACCGGCCGTGGCTAGGTGTCAAAAGCCTTACCTGACCGTTTTAACGCCCACGCCAAACAAGTTTATACTAATACCGAATATTGACTATCTCAGACACATTTTGTTTGTTCAGGAGTTATCCGTTCGCACCTCTCCCCGCCTCGAGACCGCTACTCAAATTATTATATAAATACAAACCCCACGTACAACTTACGCATACGTGACGCTCATTATGCGCGAGCATTTTGCAACTCCAATCTCGTTGGTACCGACTCTTATGAGGCGAATTTATGTTGTTACCCCGTTTGAGCCCATAAAAATTCATGTCAAAACCTGTATAAAAGGCTGGAGGCGAAACTTGCTCTTTTTGCGAGCCGTTCCTTGAATCTGAGGAAACGTCCGCGCAAAAAGTCGACGGAACAGGATTTCGTATCGACGTTGCCGAATCTGGACACGTTAAGAGATGATAAAGGGGACGCCGCCTCCGCCACGGACCACAAGTCTGGCGTCGAAGGAATCACGGTGACTACAAACAAAAACACATGTCCCACCATAAACGAGGTTATATATACATGTTTCTCCGTCCAAGACATGGCTACCATTTACAGACCGCGTATGTGACTAATTTATATCTTTACTTATCAATTCTGACGTGGAAATTGCTGCGTCGCGGTGACGAGACGGAACATCAGCTTTTAAGGTTTATCAAATCCACGCGACGCATAATCTCTTATAAGGTATCGACAATAAACCTCTAACCAGATATTGCTGTTATCTTTGTTGTTTTGTCTTTTTTGTTTCTATTACCTACACGATGATATGTAATACAATTTGCAAAATTTATATCTCATTAATCAATTTGTCATATCTTTTCATACTTTGAGCAGTTTCTGGACGTAAGTAAAATTACTGACTAATTAATATAAACAAAATTCATAATAGTTTATCTAAAGCATTAATAGAACTAGTACATAATAAATTCATTTCAATCTTTAGGAAATATTTTGCGAAGAAAAGCGACTTTTCTCAAAATAGTATAAAAATTTAGTTTCAGTTTTTACTACATCTCATTTGTGAATTCAAGATGTAACATTTGAACGTCAACATTGGCTATTCTTTTGTGATGAGAGTGTCACTATTTGTGAATCCTAAACAAATTACAGACGTATTAATATTATACCTATGATATAAGCCCATATTATAGTAAGCCCGAATATTGACCTTTACATTTAATAAATAAAGGCTAATAAAGGCGAAAGTGTGTGAGTGTTTCTGTTTCTTACTTCTCCACTTCCGGCTGGCTGGCTTAATAAAATTTGCTATTTAGTTATCTGACATCCTAGGTTAACACATAGGCTACGTTTTACTGCGAGTAAAAAACACAATTTGTTTTCTCTAATAAACTGCGGGGAACAGTTGTGTATATAATATGTGAAAATGGTCTTACAGTCACGTGACTCAGTGCACATGTGGATGGATCTGCATCTAACAAATGTTACGAGTTCGATACTCGGAATGCGTCTGCGCTAGTGCTGGGCTATATCGATAGGAATGACTGCGTTTGCCAACGTTATAAGTACATATTAGTAAGTAGCTCAACGCAATGACCAACGCAGTGCCGTGTACCTACTGGGTTGTAACTATTGCAATTCTGCGTTTGAAAAACCTTTAAACATGTGCATAGGTTGGACATATCTTTCTTTCTTTCATAGTGAATAGCAAATATTATATCTATAATCTACATTATTATATATATTTGGAGGGGGAAGATTTGATTGTTACTTTGCTATAGTAGCTATGTACTTGTAAAAATTTAATGAAATTGGGATCAGACTAGTCTACAGCATCAGTATTTTCAGTAGATGTATTTATTGATGGTGTTTTAAACTTAACTTTTTTTATTAATTGTTTTTATCATCTATTATCACAGTGTACCAATAAACAGATAACAAATATGCATTAAACGTTTATAAATTAAATAACAACTTAACATGATATTAAATAGTTAGAATCGTGACGACAGGACAAAATAATCATATAATTTTTTCAAAATACAGGGAAGACCAATTCAACGATTTTTTGTGTATTTAGTGTTAATACGTTTTTTGTGTTTTTGTAATGTTCAATGTTCTATTGTAGTTATCTTCCAATGTAGGGAGATAAAGATAGTTAAGGAATATTTCACAATATTTATTAAAACTATGAAAGTATTGTGTAAATCTCTATAGATTTAATTTTATTATACTATGTCTATACATAGTATAATAAAATTAATGATACATAACCTTATCTATGCTTCAATCATTTTCAATACGGTAATATGAAAAAATTATCAGTGTTTCTATATTTGGTTGTGATTCCATTATTGTTTTAAAAAATTTACCCCGTTATTGACATGGCAACGAAAATTACGCATGTAAAGCCACGGGGCGCTAGTCACTATAATATATTCTAAACACTACGATCGCACCATGCCATATCGCAAATTCAATAAGACGGTCAATTTTTCATCGTTCGATAAACCGATCGTATATCATAACGGGTGCATCTCTAAAGGGCAAGACTGGCTTGGCGCCGTGCTTTTTTACCCTGCCTCGGGCCAGCTACGAGCCAACTTACTTTAGTTTACTTCAGTTCGCTACCAACCGTCGAACGGGAAGGGTGTGCTTCATGTTGCTAGGAAACCGTTCGCGTATTCAATTACGTACAGTATCAATATGACTGAAGTGTGCGTTTAAATTGTGTGCATTGTATTATGCGTTAAGTGTTCCCAGTTTCTAAGGATTATTTTCGAGGATTTATATTTGGATAATATAAATATGTCGGTTTTGAGTACCGCGGATGCTGTGCAAGCTGATGTTAAAGGTAATTAATAAATTTCTATTTAATTTTCAGTTTCAATCAACTTTTAGGTAATTTTTTATACCCTAACTTGCAACGCGTATTAAAAACACAATACACCCACTCATAGTAAAGACGTACTAATTATACCTAATTTTTTTATTTCGTTGCTAAAGATAAAAATATTCGAGTCACAATGAAATGTAAAAATCTTTGAGTACTTTTAATAACTCCACCAAAACCGGCGCTTATACCTACCTTATTAAGCATTCCGAAAGTGAACAAGTCAACTCTATATTTAACTCAAAATGACACACGTGGGTGAAATAATGTTAAAATAGCTAAACGCCGGAAGCTACGAACGACCAAACTATAAGTTTGAAGTCCATACATTACGGAGTGGGTACCTACTCATAGCCAAGACATAAAAGGAATCGTTTAATTTCAAAAGCAAATTGGTCCTACGCAAGGAGTTGCTCAGTTATCGTCCGTTTCAGTAACCTTTACTCAATTCAGTATAGATGATAATATATCTTTCGGTATAATTTATATACATATAAGTAGGTAAAGTTAAATGCAAATGTTTAATAGACACAAAAGAGTTAAATTTATTAACAGAATTGTCTGCTATAAAGAAATATCTGTTTAAATAATTTAATCTTTTCAACGGGTCGGATTTGACCAAATTATTTAGCTTAGGACAGTCGGTACATGTGTAGCTGTTATTATAAATAATTTTAAAACCTTTAATATAACTAGCAATTACTTTTTAAAGTACTTGAAACGAAAACGCTTGTCAAATAAAAAAAAAAACAAAAAAAATTGATCGACAAGTGTAACTAAACCATATGTCAATCCTATACATTCTATTTTATTAAAATGATACTATAAATAATTAGGTATTTTTGTAAGCCGAACGGGCAACACTAAACACACCAAAGATACATCAGATTTTAAACATACAATCTCTCTTTCTTACTTGTCTTAAAAAACAAACACCACTTAAAAACAGCCGATGCAATCAATCATTACTAATATATTTATCACCGAATCCAAACGAAGGGTTGAAACGCGTCAAAGCACATGTTACTAGGGTGAAAAACCCCCGTTTAGTGAAACAAGTGTACTATACTGCAAATAGAGACTTCAAATAAATATGACCCTTAACTCTAATAGCATAGAAGCTATATTAATATACTAATTAAAAGAAAATACGTATGTTTGTTCACATGTCGCATAGCGGGGGTCGTGTGGGATCGAAAAAGATGCAATCTGTTTATTTTTTTATTAGAAATAGGTCGGTATTGCTGCCAAGTGCACGAATAGAACTATTCATTTTAATATCTATATCAAAAGTGTATAGAAATTGGTTTTTTCCTTTGACGTCGTCACTTAGAGAGACAAAAAGCTACGGCACTTAACGTTATAAAATTGCCAAGGTTTTAGCTGGACATAACGAAATAGAACTTAAGAGCCTAATCTACCTAACCAGTCAAGTTTATCCAAATCAGTTCAGTAGTTTTCGCGTTAATGAGTACCTAGCATCTACATACCTTTACAAACTTTCTTATATATAATATAGTTTTGATAACTCCGAAATATGGGCTAAAGTATGTGTCTAACAGTTGTTACAAAGATACATACACTTTTAAATATTTTAACAGCTGCTGTGAGTACAACAATAGACACCAAAATGTATCATTAAATAGTAAACAAAGATATTTATAATAATACTAGCTGCTGCCCGGAAATCCGTCCGCGTGGACTTTCATATAAACTTTGACCCCCCTTTCCCCATTTTAACCCTTTTTTCCAGTTACAAGTAGCCTATGTTCTTTCTCAGGCTCTAGACCATATGTGTACCAAATTTTGATCTAATTGGCTCAGTAGCTTTAGCGTGATGGAAAGACAGACAGCAGAGTTACTTTCGCCTTTATAATACATATTAGTATGGAAGTATGGATGTTACACAGATCATTCAAACACATGACAAAGATCTGTAGTAAAAAGTGTTCTATTGCCTAAATACAATGGTGATTTAACCACTAAATCCTTGGTTTAATTCTGCGATAAAAGACACAATAAAAACAAGCTAATCGCGCTACATTTAAGGACAAGTGCACTGAAAATGATAAGGTGATAGCACATTTGATTCACGAAGAATTTATTAGACGTGGCCGGTGGTTTCATTTGACGACTTATCATACTATATCATATGGTAACTAGATATGATAAAATGAAGCGAAGATTGTTTTGCAATATCACGTAAATCGCGTTTGGAAATTGAGTATCCAATTAGGATTGGATTGCGGTAATTGAACGTTTCATTATAGAGAACTACATAATGATTTGTAAAATTCAAATCTGCTACTTAAAAATACTCAAGAAAAGCACAGATTCTTTTTTTTATAATATGAAGTGGTGAGACGATCCGGACGCCCACCTGATAGTATAAGGCGTATCTAAACATGGTGTTACTACCAAACTAACATTAACCTTACTTTAGAAAAAAACCTAAAAAGAGGAAAATCCAATAAAAGTTTAATACAAATTAAAAATTCCATACGCACAGACAATAATACTCTTAATTGTCTTTTAATTTGCACTGAAGTAAGTATTTTTGAACACCCATGTGATTACATTCGGGTATTTTATTAAAGGTTGCTCAGAAAATAAAGGTTGCGCAGAAATCGCTGCCAAGTGAAAAAGCAGTTAATGGTATAGAATATATAATAAACTAGCTGACCCGTGCCCACATCGTTGGGCATAATGTTAATTATCCTTTTCCGTTTTTTATATAGCCTGTGACACTCAGCAATAATGTAGCTTTCTATTGGTGAAAGAATTTTTTAAATCGCTTCCATAGATCCCGAGATTACCCCCTACAATTTAACAAGAACACAAACTTAACTTCTTTATAATATTAGTATAGATAAAAAAAGTGACAAGTCTCCCAAGACAATCCCAGCAAACCGTTGCAGTCTTAATCATCTGTTAGTCGCACAGAAGTCACCCTTTACTTTTTTAGCCGATACAGATGTCAAACAGACACTAACCATTATTACAGCTATTAACTCCCATCTGTCACATCTGGTGTCCAAACGCACATGCGAGTTTATTGCAGCATTGTTAAGACAAGCGAATCTATACAGAGATACAGATGGGACTTAATAAGGTTATGAAACAATTTTTCGATGTATAGCCATCTCATATGAATGTTATGTTAGTCATGATGTAGAGACAGAGGTATAGAGGAGGATAATACTCGTAGAGTAGTGAAAAAATTTTGATACATCTTACATCTCATATTTTGGTGTATGAGTTAATTTATATTATGCGAGTTATGCTCATGTAGTATCAGAGACAGGTATTAGGGTCTTACGTCTCGTGTTTGGGGGAATTTAATAATTAAAGTACCTAATAAGTTACATAAAATATCAGAAATTGAATTTCGAATTGCTTCTGCTTAAAATACTTTCGATGATAATTCTAAAGAAATGTGAAGAGTCCTTTTGATCTCATAAGGGTGTAAATTTTGTGGTATAGTCTATAGATACACTAATACAGGAACTGTATGTATTTCCTTTCGCCTATATAGTTCATTATTTACTTGTTTAACTACTAGTACATCGTCCAGACATTCATCAAACTTCTCTATAATATAGGAGAGTATATGACCAGATTAATATGCATGTGTAGAAGAAATTGTACCAGAATTTGTTCGACAAAAGGACACATTACAATTGCTTTAAGCTTCTATCTCTATTATCATTTTATGCAAAGCACTCACAGCTTGAACTTGAAATATTATTTGGAATTTGGAAGTTGTTGTTCTGGGGTTTTCCAGTGGCGTAATACATATGAGAAAAAAGGTGGCATGCCTTGTAACGCCGCTCACTTGAATAATTTAGATTTCAAATTTTAAAAGGAATTTTACTAAGTAGCGGAAATTTTTAATTATAAGGTGTTACGGTTTTTAGATAAAATACAAAAAATGAAGACATTTTAATATCTAAATTCTGGGTTCTTATATAAAATTACTGCAATGCACGTGGGCTGTTGTAAAATTTTATTTTGAAAATTCGTATCCGTAATCGATAATGCTATTTGGAAAGTCATATCAGCAGTGTTACAAATAAAATGGTTCACGTGCTGGACCACACGTGATGTTGTTTCAAAATATTGAAAACCGTAAAAAGAACTGTTTTATGAGAGTTTCACGTGACTTATTTTGCTTTAGGTTAGTACTAAGTGCTATATATCCTGTTTGGTTGATTATTTTTTTAATTAAAGAAGTTTTTACGCCATTTTAAATTTCGAATTCCTGGTCTTATTGCGATGAAAAAAAAAGTTTTTTTTTTAATTTTTGACGTTTTGATGACTCATTATCATGAGGTGAACAGATGTATGCACTAATGGCAGATGTTGATAAATATTTATCGCTTAAGGCTTTGTGTAAATTAAAGAAATCATTTTCGATACTAATTGTCTGAAAATGAAATAGAATATACAAACAGATTTTTGCATACCGCCATTAATATTTAAAGGGATGGCGGGAAGCCTAAAATTCGTCGAAAAAGACAAAGGGAGGAAGCGATCGGGTGGCCAGATAAAAAAAAAGATAGCACACACTTCCTCCGATACGCGGATACAGAAAAAGTTGCCATATTTGAAAAAAACACGAATGAAGGCTTAGGAATGCTAACGGATTATCGGGTCTGTGAATATCAAAACCCAAAAAAAAAACAACCTATAAAGGATTATTTAGTTCAAGTGTCATGGAAAAAAATTTTTTTTTTAACAATGACGTTTTGTAAGGATTTCGAAATAAGTATTTAATACTTAGTTTAATTTTGCGCGATGCTCTGTTTCCCTGGCGGATTCAGAATCAATAGCTCTATTTTGTCTTAACAAATAATTATGTAAATAAAATAATTCTGCCCAGTTTACCATACATATAATATGTGATCGTTAATTCGCGGCAAGACATTGCATTGCGTGGGTAACAGTTAACACAACTGTATCCGGTATTTTTATTTTGGCAACACGGAAAAATCGTAAACTTATTATTTTACTTTGGACACTTGAAGGTTCAGTAGCATTCGTTTTAAACGTAATTTGCGGAACATCTTACGAGAAAATTCAAAATCAACGCTTGCTTAACGGTAACCTGGTACTTCAGTTAAATTTTAAATGGCCTATAGGTATTACTTATTAATTAAACTATAAAATATTAACATAGATTGGATGAGATTAATATAGACATCTGGCAAAATTGAATGTAGCTTTACGCTTTTTACACGCAAGGGAAGTTTTATAAGTATTGATAATGTCATAGATATGGTAACACAGGATATTTCAAAGTCAAATAAATATTTATTCAACTAGGCTACATATGGTAACACTATATTATGTAGTGTCATGGTATTACTTAAAAATCATCTTATCTATGACTTTCATGATTATAATTTCAGTTTTCAACTTAAACAAATTTAAATGGATCATCTTAGTCATTCTTTAAACATTTTAATGGATAGGTGAGGTCTAAACCGACCAGGAGACATTTAGGCTAGATAAATCTAGATAATAATATTAGAGAACTAAAATACAATTGGTTGGTCGAAACAGCCTGCGATTGGTCGATTCTGTCAACTCCTTAATTTAAACCGGCGCCGGCACACCTTTTCAATACATTTAATTTGATAAAATTGACGTTAAGACAATTTATTGCCATAAACGAATATATTTCAAAAGATTTCCTCTCATTTATTCGATGTTTCAATCTGTTTTGATTGTGGATTTTTTATGAGTTAGTAATTCTTAAAAATAAACTAGACAATTTTCTAACCAGCCAGTTTAAGAAAAAGTACCAAAAAGTTTCTATTAAAACTATTTTTGAGTAAAATCCGTCTTTAAATGAAAGTAAAGGGTTTTTAACATCATACGAAATTGTAATAAAATCTAATATGTCATTTAGAAGTAATATTTAAGATACTTATTGTCAAATCATATTGATTCCACATTCATTATTTTCAAAAGAAAACTACGCACTGATTAAATTAACGATATTATTCTTAATTAAATTAGTAATAAATAAAAAAAAGATATAAACAATTTAATTGGCTTTTAAAATCGCCCTCATTAATTAAAATTTTTTAAAAGGAAATGTGTTATCGTTTTCAGATAGTAAATAAGCGTATATAATTGATTTAATCGGCTTAGGATTTTGCAATATTTTGATCTATATCATAATTATTAATGATTCGGGACCTAAGCACACGAACCGAGCGGTAATGATCTTAGTGTACTTGCAGTTGGTGTAACAGTCAACTACTAGAAATAATGATAATGCAACATAATGATATTTACTCATAGTTTTTATGTTATTAAAACATTGTTTAAATAAACGACAATATTGATATATTCTTTCAAATGTTATTGCTACATCACATTCCACGAGATCGCGCCATTTGCATTAATTTTCTTGTTGAAATAATTGTATCGTAAATATCTTTCGAGATAAACTGGCGCCTAATTTGAATGGCTATGTTGTCATGGCGGCCATATCCGGGATTTAGTTAAACGGTTTATTATCTGTTTGTCTGTGTATTGTGTTTTTAATTCGGCGGTGAAGCGTTCGAAAAACAAAATAGAAGTTTTGGATATAATATTATTAATTATAAATTACTTTAATCTTTACTTTTCCGTAAAAGAATGTTATTTTTCTCATACGGATTTCTAAACGCTAATTTGAATTCCTGGAGTAACTTAAAACCAAAATATTTCCTTTGTAAAAAGATAAAATGTTTTGGACGTTTGTTAAAAGCCAAGACCACATTTTTTCTGCCAGATGGGTGATAAACATCGGGATAAACCATCTGGCTCCGATTTCAACTTAGCGCATGCGAAATTAACTTTTTATATCTGATTTATTATCGCCGCTAGGGCGCCGACACAAGGTCATTCTTCCATTGACAATCGGACTATAATTGCCATCATTAAAAATGCTGCTGGGTTTTACCAAAAGACGAGGAGGACGTATTAAATTTTTATAACTGGTATAATTTTTGGCAAAAAATGCGGATCGACTTATCCAAATTATGTTTTGTTCAAAAATAAAGCGAATAAAATAATGTAAACTGTTAGAAGTTTGAAAATAACTAGTTCGACTATTCTTTTGCTTTAATCATTATTCAGGACGTGAATTATATTATCATAGTCATAGAAAATCATTTTTCTTATTGTATAAACAACGATGTAGTTTCCAAAAAATAAAAATAAAATATACCTACTACTTACTGTTGACCTTTTTTGTTCTAATTAAACATAATGTAGTGACCAGTGTTACTATGATACGTAATTAAAAACTATTGATACTTTTTTTTAATCCATTTCATTCGAAAAATATTATTACTGGCCAGTGTTTGTATAGTACAAAAAAAAGTCTAAAAAATAAATATTATTTTTGTAGTCAGCCAGCACAGATTATTCAGGATTGTCTATGCGATGTCTAGTTTTATTCAAAATGGGGCTATCGGCGATGTGTAACAAATGACTCCTGCCAAAGTGTCGCGGAGATGCAATTTTTCTCGTTCAGCCAGGTGATGAAATACATTAAACATGGTATTAGATATACATTACATACATTTTTAAATTAGGCTAGTCGTTTTTGCTCGTAAATATTAATGTCAAGATTTCTCGTATCTAAGGTGTGTGATTGTTAAATTGTAAGGGGTAATCTCGGGATCTACAGAATCGATTTTAAAAATTCTTTCACCAATATAAAGCCACATTATTGCTGAGTGTCATAGGCTATATAAAAAAAGGATTGTTAACATTATGTCCAACGAAGTGGGCACGGGTCCGCTAGTTATGTATAATATCATAAATGTATGTTAACAAAGTATATGGCTAAGCACGTGTCGCGCAGGTGCGCCATATGTTGAGACTACGCGCTCGAAACAATAGCCTGTTTTGTCTCAGACAGACACACAGACATTCCTACTGTTTTCACAGTTGGCAGCAGATGACAGAAATTCGTGTTGTTTTAAGAACTTTTTTAATTCGAGATGTTAAAAGAGCTATATTCATACTAGCTGTGCCACGCGGTTTTACGTGCGTAGTTCCCGTTCCCGGGGCAATGCCGGGATATAAAGTATTCTATCTGTTAATCAAGAGTATCACCTATGTTCATACTAAATTTCAACTAAATCGGTCCAGCCGTTTTTACGTAAAAAAATAACAAACGCACATCCATACATATGTATTGTCTTATAAGTAGGATAGAATTGGAAAGGAATAGTCGAAGTTATTGTTTTAAGAAAATTACTGATTTTTTTGATGTAAAATTAAGTTTTGTTTCTTTCTCGTGGAAATCAGGACACCATAATATAAAACAAAGTCGCTTTCTGTACCTGTATACGCTTAAATCTTCAAAACTACCCAACCGATTTGCTCGCTGTTTTTTTTTATTAGATAGAGTGATTTCAAGAGGAAGGTTTATGTGTATACATGCATGATTGCGGGTAGAACCACAGTGCGCGTCTAGTTTTTCCATAAAAATGCCCCAAGTCTTAACCAATGCAATTAGGGTAACGGTAAGATCTTAGAGATAAAATTGCAAGACAAGCGTGGGCGAACACAGGTGGATTGGTTCTTGTCCGGTCTGTTCAAATCTAAATAATATACTATCTGACCCGTCACTTCGTTGGGCATAATGTTAACAATCCTTTTTTTATATAGCCTGTGACACTCAGCAATAATGTGGCTTTCTATCGGTGAAAGAATTTTTAAAATCGGTTCAGTGGATCTCGAGATTACCCCTTACAATTTAACAAACACACAAACTTTACTTCTTTATAATATTAGTATAGACTTAACGTGCCCCACGGTTTTATGCGCGTAGTACTTGTTGCTATGTCAATAAAGGATAAAAAGTCGTATCATTAGTTTTTGCGTAACTAACAAACATACATATATCTTTGATACTTCTAACTGCTGTTGGTAATATTAGTAAGATTACAAAATATTAAAAGGAATAAGTATAAAACGTTTTGGGCTGAAGTCTGTGACCGAAACATAAAAAAAATCACTTCAGTCGATACGAAGATAATCCCATTATAAATATTACATGTATTAATTATTAACTAGCTGTTGCTGCGACTTCGTCCCCGTTGATTTGTTTTTCCATTATTTCTTCGCATCTCTTAGTCGCAGCGTGATGTTACGTAGCCTAAAGCCTTCCTCGATAAATTGTCTATTCAATAAAAAAAGAATTTTTCAATTCGAACCAGTAGTTCCTGAGATTAGCGCGTTCAAACAAACTCTTCAGCTTTATATATTAGTATAGATATAGATATAAGTACCAACCTAATAAACAATAGTTACTTGCTTTTATTCATTTAAAGTTAAGATAACAACCACAAATAGTAGGTACTTCGCTAGTTCTATTTTTGTTCTATGAAAACTTACGGTACAGGCTTACAAGTCAGTAACGTAAACATGTTACAAAAAATGTCTCGTTCCTGTGGGAATCGCTTGTTTATTCACAACAAAACAGGATTACGTAACATTCCTACTTAGAAAAAGATTTAATTAGACTTATCAATGGCGACTAATATACACGAGGAATAATAATAGAAAATCCATTCCATATATGAAATTGTTATTTAGTTAGCTATGGCGGCGGTTCGGCGCCAACGCGTCGCCGCCGCGGCGCGCCGCTTACGTGACTAATAAGATCCTGGATATGATCCCGAATGCAGGATTCGGGATTGCGAAGCTGGTACACGTATTATAAATAAAAATAAGAACTCCTTTCACTGATTAAAACCTCTTTTGTTAATTGACTGGTTATGTCAAAATTTAAAAAAAAACGAAAAAAAAGAAAACTGTTCTAATGACAGAAACGAACCATTTGAATTTGAAGTAAACATATAATATAATAAATTACGTCATTTTACGCGTATTAAACGCGTTTGTAAGCAAAAGCTTCTTAGTTCCGTTCTCTCAATTATGTAAAACTAACCTCAAATTAGCTTAAAATGGTCACAAATCGATATTGTACCGATTGCCACTGGCGCCAACGGTGAAAGTAACATCACGACTTCTCATACATTAAGCTAAATCGTGCGAATGCTCGACCGCGGACGATGTATTTAGTCATAAAATTGACCGCTCATCATTTCCTCGTTTCCTGTCTCCTGCGAAAATTCCCACGACCAAGTACAATACTATACTACTTGAACCAAATGCATTTATGATTGTCTATTTGCATCTTCTACAATATAAGTACAATTAGATCGACATTACGATATTTAATCATAATATTTTATTTAACGATTCTAGCAGGTTCGATTCGTCGATAAAATTACAAATAAACGAATAGGGACAAACCTAAACAAAATTTCAACCTGGCTCTTAAAACAATCTTAAAACTCATTAAAACAAATTCGATACAATTCAAATGCATTCTATTTTTAAAGCGTCAACATTCAACAGATAATAAATGATTCCGACTTAACCCGTCCATGGACTAAAAAATCGATTTCTTTCTAAGGGATTCTGTGAATTTCGGCGCCAAATAACGCTTATCAAAAATCCAGATCTTAACCATTCAACGCCGCGGCGCCCTTTGTTACGTTCGTTGTTTTAACACGTCACACGTAATGAGAGCTCTCGACCTTCAAGCCACTTTAATTTATTATCTGTGGATATATTACGTAGCTGTCAGATTCAAAAATATAATTACGCTAGGTTTATTCTTCGATTCTTTCGTTCTAAAATTTAATCTGTGTGTGATCTGGTCACGTAATGTCAAATTCTAGAATTCCATATTCAAACGTGATTCTAAAACCCGTAGACAACACGTAGAAACGAGAAAAAAGAATCTTAATGCTAGACTCGAATTCTTTGTTAAACGTCAAAGCAATTAAATCTTCAATGAATCGTAGGCGGGGCGGTCTTAGCTCTTTTAATAACACCTGTAGTGTGAGATAGTTGTACAAGTCTCGGTTTTCGTTCCATATTGGGTAATAGCTTCGTATTTGAATGTTGTTAAGGTTGAATTTCGCGTGATACAGTGTCCAGTGACGTATGGTATCGGAACGCCTTCTCGGCGCCGCGGCTCCGCGATTATGAGCTATAAAGCAATTCCGGTAGCTCTATAGCGGATATATGGATGTAGTATGTTCGAGCCCGGCTTTGCTTGTATATTTTGATCTTTTTTATAGATAAAGTTTTGTAGAAGAGATTTGGGTCTGTGGAAATTTTAATTTCGTTTGTGGTGTTTTGAATTAAAAAAGCTTTCTTAGATAAGTTACGTAATACGTATGTATAAATGTTATACTTAATGTTAAACTTTCATTTGATATAAAAAACAAGTAGGTACATAGTCCGTTTAATTATACATATCTATATTGTTTTTATAACTTTAATAAAACCTTTTTTGTGTCTTACTTTGAATTAAAAAAAAGATCTGTCAAGTAAACAAAACACCTGTTGCCATGGAAACCAGGAATGCGGACAATCGCATTCTAGATGTAACATACACTACCGACATTATATAAAGAACCTGTTTCCGAGAGTCTTCTTAGCTATGTTAAATAATTTTTACGATTGTTTTATATTTTAAATAATAATAACATTATGTATATAACTAAAACATAATAAAAACTTACTGCGAAGTTCATTATGTGAAATGTAACTTGGAAATATTTAAAAATTGTACCGCCTTTTAACCAAACAATTTTCGATGCTTTTTATAACACAATTATTTTTTCTAAACATTCATAAATCAATTCTAATTTTAAACGTTAACAACAAACAATTGACCACTAACACCTCTTTCGTCATTTAAAACTTCAAAAATCGAATGCATTCGAACATGTGACATTTGCATCGAACGTAATTTGAACCCGCGTCATGCGCGGTGACGTCACACAGGCGCCGGCGCTACGCCCGTGTCCATTACAGATACTCGGATAGAGTCGTCCCATCATATTTTGTATGTAAAAAGGTTTCTTATGATCTTGGCAATGTCTCTAGTATTAGGCCTGTCTTACGATGTATACTTTACTATCAAATATAATCAATTTAATAGAACCATCGACTATACATATTCCTTTAAAATGTATACATTTGAAATAATTTTTTACGTCTATAACTATGGATTCGTATTAAAAAAGTTCGTATACCATTAAAGATAATGAAAACATGATAATGGATTAGCGAGAAAAACTGCTGAGCGCGGGTATAGTACAAATACAGATTATATTAACCTTTAAAAGGTAACTTGCCGAATAAAAAGTTTTTAAATTGATGTGAATGAGTAAAAAATTGAATGCATTTGTCTTTAGCAGACTCGCCATACATAATTTGAATTTGGAACCCGTGTCATGCGTGGTGACGTCACACAGGCGCCGGCGCTATGCCTGCAGCCATTAGAGATAAACTTATGTGATTTACGCAACATACTAATATAACCGCTATATAAAACCGCTTCATAGATTATAGACATCGATAATATATTCAAAGCTAAGAACCATAAAAATGTGGATTTTTGTATATGGCAATAAGATTTCTTGTTTGAGAACGGTTCCCAATTAAAAAAAAAACAATATCTTTGATTATAATAGGCGCATATTTTATTATAATGTCGTGCTATAACAGCTTAGTTTTGCTAACATTAAAAAACTTTCACGATTCGTTTGCATAATATTATCGAGGACAAATAAACATATATCGTAATCTTAGATATTAATCTACATTCCTACACTTTATTGTTTTTAACTAAAATCTTATCCATATATTATAATAAAATTTATCGAAATTATTCAGCATATTATACATAATTCTTATGTCTTATAAATACATTTTCTAATAAATTTGTCGCATATCACACAATCCTAAACATTGTATCAATCTTAATTCTATTTCTTAATAGTGCTATAAAAAAAAGATAAAAAATATTGTGTTATCTGTATTAGTTTTAGTGTTTACAGTATTGTCTGTGGTTAAATCGTAAATTTGACATCTCAGCGTTCTTAACAGTCTCCAACTGGCCATAATTAAAAACATTCACAGATAATGATACCTTTTAATTGCGCGCCAAAGCTAAGTAATAAAACAGTATTAAAATGCTGGCGGCGCTATTGCGAAGCACGTTCTATAACTGGCCCGGCGGCGATGTCTTTTTGTTATCATTGACAGATGAAACTGCACGCATCTGTTAACTATACGATTGATTGGCGATGCAACGTCTATAAAACAGACGACAGACCGTGAGATGAGGCACATAGGGATTGTTTAGACGGAATATACGTTATTAATCGGTATAATTATTACGTGAAGGAATGTCTACGTGATTATCTAAAGCATTATAATTTTGCAGATAGCAAGACATCACATAAGATATGACTATAGCTATCAATTAATGAGATTATTTGTCCCTAATTTAATCAAGATAAAGTTTAGAGAAATCTTATCAAAAATACGTTTTAATCCTTTTAAATTGCTTATAAGTGATATCATTGTTACAGAACGGATATTGGAGAGAGATGCTGGTTTCGTGTCCGGTGGTGAAGATGACGACTCCTGTTCCGGGCCAGCTCATTCGGACGATTCAGGAGTTAGACTGGTTACCGACAGAAAGCGAGATCGATCCCCCTCCAGACAACCACCTAAGAAGAGAATCAGACTCGGCTCCCGAGATGACCTGACGAGCCCAGAAAGCGACTCCTCCAGCCCTTTCCGGCCCTGGTCTTTTGCCGAAGAACCCCAAAGGGAACCCTTATCTTTAGTCAAGAAAACCAGTGAAACTAGTCTTTTACGACAACGGCGGAGGCCCGTGGAGCCCCCAGCTGTACCAACCGTTACTATCATAGAGCCAGTCGGGCCTCCCCGAGTGCCCCCGCATCCTGGAGTCGTCGACTTCCAAGACAAGAAACCACGCGAGCAAAGAAACTACAAGAACATGACCAGAGAAAGGCGGATAGAAGCAAACGCCAGAGAACGAACGAGGGTGCACACAATTAGTGCAGCGTTTGATACGTTAAGGAAGGCGATACCGGCGTATAGTCATAACCAGAAACTGTCTAAGCTTTCCGTTTTGAGGATAGCCTGTGCGTATATCTCGGCGTTATCGGCCACCATGGAACCCGGAGAAGACCTGTCGGATGCAGTGGAAAAAGTCACCCAAACGATACACACGGAAGGCAAGCTGAGGAAGAAGAAAGATGACCCTTAAACTTCTAGAACCGTCCACAGTACAAAGACGACAATAATTGCTTATGAGCTAGTGTGAATCTCCGTAGCTGGCTACAGACTGTTTAAACATAAGTTCCTATGGTTTAAAATTAATACGTATTTGCGTATTTCTTACAACTTAATACCAGCATCAAATATTTTGCAATATATTTGTAGTAGAAGTCAGCTTACCAGTTGTAAAAAATAATTACAGAAGTAATTTGTTTGCTGGCAATTATTTTAAGATTTCATCTACGCTGATATACCTCAGTACTATAAAAGGATTCTTTCCAAACCTTTCTCAGGTTGTTTGATAACTTAGGAACAGCCAGGCCACTTAATCATTCCCGTCACAGTATTAAGGGTTTTAAATGGCAAATGTATATTTAATTTTGGCTTTAATACATTATATTTATTGATAAACGAGTCAGTAATTTTAAGACAGAAGTGTAAATTTTATATTAGTCGTAACATGTAAATAATATTAGTATAAGTTGTAAATACGTATAGTTATCGTGTTTGAAGTTTTATAATTTTGAGGCATTTTGTATCTGTATTAATTTATAAGTTTTTTTATCTGTTGCGATTTTTTAAAAGATAATAAAAGAATTTTTCACGTTGTAACACCGCCGTGCCGTCAAACTGAAATGCCTTGAAGATACGTTGTGATAATAATGTAAATATATTATTAAGAAATAGTTTTAATATAACATTGATATTGTTATATTCAGCAATTTGAGAGAAATTGTTATAAATGCATTTTGAGGTGATTTGCAATCAAACCAATATAACAGAAATAGTAATTGTGCTTATCATAATGATATACGACATTCATAAAGAGCAATTTATTGCCAGTTTTTTAATTGAACCACACTTTCATTTTATCTTTAAAAATTCCGAACTTACTGCAAATCACTACAGGTGCTTTTATGAAGTATAAAAGAAAAGAAATAAACCATGAATCGTTACTTCTTTGTTTTATTTAAATTCACAAAGGCGTCAAAGTCTACATAATATATTTTTTCAACAAGGCTACATGTAGTAACACTTCTGAATCGTCATGGTATTACAACACAATAATTTACCACCGGTTTCTCGGCTTTTCTACCTAGAAGAACCGAGAACAAACTCTTATAGTTGCTCTTTTAAAATAAAAAGATACCAATTAAAAATATTCATACATAAAAACGGTTTACAGAGTTTTAGACACAATGAAATTCTCTTTATAAACCTTAAATACTTGAAGAGTGAAAATCTATTAGACTTGTTGAACTCACTAGAAGAAATGAAAAGGATTTGCTATAAAAAACATTATTTTATTTCAAGAAACTATTTTAACCTTATTGAAAGGGTATGTCAATAATAAAATAAACGCTTAGTTTCTTAAACTACAAAACTCACAGTAGGAAAAATTTGTTTACGAAATATGTCTGACAATATAAAAAAACTATTTTTGAGCATTTTGGTTCGTCTTAGTATAGATTTTTGGTAGATATGATTGCATAATGGAGAAATAGAAAAAAAGAACGATTCTATATTTTTGATATAATTTTAATACCTACTTACATCATTTAGCTAATACGTTTCTTACATCGCTTATTATTTACACCTTACACATCCGCAAAAAAAAACTTATTGAAACAGACAGTCCGTTATAACCTTTAGTTTTTTAACAAAATGTCGTTTGATACAGTATCATTACATAGGAAGCATCTGGTGCGACCAGCTGCCTTGATAAGGGCACGTGCCAGGTTATCTGCTTGGGGAGAGGGATAAACGTTTTATGGCAACACAATAACTTAGTCTGTGGTTCATTTGGCATCTGTACTTAGATATGAACCTTTTTTAGTTCCGTGAAACGAATAAATATCGTATTCATAGATAATGCAGAAATGTTAGATTATTATTCAGATAAATAATAAAAGTAACAATATTAAGATTTTATTTTTACTAGTTCAGTAGTCGGGTGACCACAATTATATCTGATGTTAATGATAATCTGTTAATATTAATGATTAAATGATTAAATGATTAAAAAAAAAAATGAAAAAAAAAACAATATTAAGATTTGTCTAATAATCTAGTTTTGCCTCAAAGCTTCTTGGACTTCTTGAGAATTCAATACCTACTGGCCAATTTGGAATTTAAAGATTTGACTAATAGAAAAGTTTTAAGTGTTGTAATCGTAACAAGTAATGAAATCTATAATTACTAACGAAGCTTCCCATTTTCCTGTTATTTTCTACCTTTCCTTTTCAATTTATAAGTGAGAAAATCCGGGTTACGGTCATGTAACTTTAATGTTAGATTATCCACTGTAATAGTTACATTAATTGTTTTTCTTTTATTATCGATTGACTTTTTCGTATTATTTGTGGATTAAATACTAAACGTCGTTTCTATAGGCCCATCTGTAACTGTCTTAATTGAATATGGCAATAATGGATTAAAATGTTTAAATTAATCTGGGTTCTATATAAGTTACAAGCCCAATTGTTTGTTCTAATCGTTTGTAAACAAGTCCACCCTTCATTAGCGACGAGGACAAGAACAGCTGTTGCTACAAATGTTAAATTATCGCAAATGTGACCAATCGCCCTTGTTGTAATAACAAGGGGTTTCAGTAAGTATGCATATGTTTCTAGTACATAAGGTCATATTGTCATTGTTCTTTTGTGTACATAATAGTAGTATAAAAATATATAAATTGTGGAAATTTGTAAAAATATCGAACTCGATAAAATTAAAAAGTATTAATAATATTGTGCTAAAGAACATTTTAATTAATTATTTGAAGAAGACGCCATCTAGCGACAAGTACTATAAACTCTTAAATACGTAATTTTTTCTCAATTGTACAGATATTGCTACTGCTCAATAGATGGCGTTGTAGCTAGTTTAGTTATTTCTTTACATTCCTATTCAATATTTTTTCTTTATCTGGCAATAGTAGTTTTGGCGGGAAACATTAATTAAATTAAAAAAATATATTCTTAATACAATTTTGCATCGTCTATTTAATAAGATAGTAAAATAAAAGTCATAATTTTATACAAAAAGTTTATTCGATAGGATTTAAGCTGTCCATTTCAGACATCTAGTGTCCAAGTGCGTACCGAGACATCTTACACAACAATAACGAGCTCCACAAGGAATACACGTATAATTTGACGGAAAACCACAAACAGCACAAAAGTGACGATCGGGAAATCTGCAACGTAAATAACGCATTATTATTTATTAATTAAGATTAATAAATTGTTGTTTGCAGCATTATCATAAATTTAGTAAGAGTTTAAAAAATAAGTTATAAATAGCTTAATTAGAAAGAGCACGAAATAAACAAAAGGTAAATAAATGTACAGTTAGTTAATTTAATAGTTCATATTGTGATTCATAACAAAGATACATAACATTATTGTTTTGTAATAAACTCATCAGTATTTCAATTATAACATAACTATAAAACTATTTTTCTCATAAAATATACATACTTAGATGGCGGGGCTTGAGCTGACAAATAATTTGGCGGATCAGGTCGAAAACTTGCATCCTCTTCAACTAGCTGAGCAAATGTCTTCCTAAACCTCATTTTATAATACTCTGCGCTTTTAGATTTCTTCTTCCTAGTAGGTTTCTCATTGGAATCTGCAAATTTTGGCACTTTTTTTGACATCACAAGATCAGCATGAGGATCTTCATGGAAATTATCTTGTTCAAGTGCTTCTACTGCTTTTCTTGCTCTTCGCTTTCTTGCCGCGTCATCGAGGACCCTTTTTTTCTCAGCATCTTTAACTCTACCTGATTCTCTTGACGCCATTTTTGTTTTTATAAACTATAACACTAGTAATACAAATTTATAGTCCTTTATCATGCACAGGAATGCTCAATTGATCCATTAAATCGTCAACACGAGCTTGTAGAGTATCTATTATATCGGAGGATATAAATAAATGGGTCTCGTCTAAATCTTGCAGGATAAATTTTCTTCCGAGTGCTAAAGTTTCATCAAGGTGTAGGAGAAATTGTTTCATAGCCGGATCGCTGAAAATGTCAAAGAAAAGAGGATTAAGCGCTGAGGAAAAGAAAACTAAAATGCTCGAAATATTCCACAATAGCAAGGATTTTTTCCAATTAAAAGTATGAAGTTATTTTGTACATATTAGGAATAAGGTAACACATGAAATAATCACTATCAGATCAATATGAAGCTACATTATTATAAATTTTAAGGAATTAGAAAAAATTGCCCCCAAGGAGAAAGGTATAACAATGCAATCAGTAAAAGAAGTGGTGCAAAACTTAGTGGATGATCATTTGGTTGACAGTGAGAAGATAGGCACTTCTATATATTTTTGGTCTTTTCCTAGGTAATCCATATAAAATTTTTAATTCCTAAATAATTTACTCTATATAAATATAATGTTAATTTAAAAAAAAAGGCACAGGGAATAAAAGTGTAAATATTTAAATATATGTATATATTTATAATTACTGATAAAATAAAGATATGGTATGATATATGGAATGAAGGTACTTCAGAAATTTAAAATAATTTTCAAGCCTTAGCTATATTAATTTACATTTCAGTAAAGCCAAAAATGCTAAAAAGAGAAAGTTAAATGATTTGCAAAATGAATTAAATGAAACAAACAAAAAGCTGAAGAAAATTGAAGAGACTATTATTACGGAATCTGTAAGTTGTTTTTGGTAAAAAAATGGACTAAACCATTATCACTATAATAACAAAACTTAGAATTTTTCAATTAAGAAATGGTTCAATTAAGAAAAATATATTTAAAAGCAAGTTATGCTAATTTACAATTATAATTTATTTGAGATTGACCAACATTTAAAGAGTCTCTCGCTAGATAGCTAGATATATAGTCAAGGAGATTTTTATCTCTTGGCCCTAACCATCAGTAGCATGGGCTTAGCTCTGTTGGTGGCTCTCTGGTTAGGTTTTTTAAAGTATAATTATTTTTGTATCTTACTTTCATACCTATACTAGCTGTGTCCTGCGGTTTTACGCGTGTAGATTCCATTACCAGGGAAATACCGGTATGTAAGCTAACCACTCTACATGCAAACCTTCCCAAGACAAAAAACTTTAATGAAAAAAATATTATTATTGAAATGATTTATCAGGTTGGCCGGGAGCCAAATGAGGAAAGAACAGTGGTGTTATCTACATTAGATACAGCAACAAAACAAGAATCTGATCTTTTAAAAGAGTTACAAAAATACAGAGATAACGATCCTGAATACATTGCTCAGTTAAAAAGTGAAACACAAGTTGGTATAATTTTTATGAATATTAGTAGTATTAAATAGGTTAAAAACTAAAATTGTTTGTGTCCCTGCAATAATGTCTATTTCTGGAACATTCTTTTTTGTGTAATAAATCTTGCAAGTTATTTGGTCTTGTACCATATTCACGGTGTAAGAGTCAGATGAACGTATCTACATTTTGTAAATTTTACGGGGGAGTAAAAATGTGGGAAAATTCACCAATTCAAACTTTACCAGTTCATTAATATGTTGATGGTGAAATAAAAATATATATTAATAAATTGTTACATTGTTTTTGCAATTCATAAAGGACTACACTGTGAACTGTTTTGTGAAAAAAAATCGATTTATTTTTTGTAGATACGCTCATCTGGTTCTTATACCACGAATTATAGTGCCACTACAAATAAACTCAAAACCTTAAAAATTCTAAGTCTATAAGGCAAAATATCTTTGTTGTTTTCCTTGAAGTAGACAAGTACCTATTTAAGTTTATAATGAACCACGTACAAATTATGTTTGTCACTCTAATATTATTACAGAAACAAACAAGCTTAAACAAAACTTAACTTTACAGGAATTGAAGGTGGCAATTAATCGATGGACTGAAAATATCTTTACACTGAAGTCCTACATTAAGAATAATTTTCAAATGGAAAATGAAGTCATAGATTCCATGTTTGGGATCCCTCCTGAACTAGATTATATTGAAGATTAGTAAAAATGTTTCTTATTTATTGATTTATTGAGTTTACTGTCTTTTGTTTCTTTTGTTGAAATGAGAACATGAATAATAATTCTATAAAAAAGAATTGAAACACTAAACACAAAATGAATTAATGTCGAAGTAAACTAATACACATGTTGCAAATATAATAAAAGGTATGCTCTATGCAGTTTTATTTACCTACCATTCAACAAGAACGCCTTTCATAACATTCACCATGATGCATTATTTTAAGTATAATATGTATTTATATAAAAATTAAATTCAATGTACACTATAGGCGAATGTGAAGGATTTTAAATCAAAACAAAACTTCTTGATATTTGTTTTACAATTCACGGCATACGGATAATTTTAGCATTGTTGTGTCAAACTAAACTGACATTTGACAACGACACCTCAAATAGAAGCACAGCGTATAAAGATTAAATTACGTTAATAAAATAGATAATAAAGTATTTTTTTTGTAGATTAACAGTGTTTTACAATTACAGAGTAAAGTCCGACATTTCTATCAATTTTCAATAATATTATAAAGAGGAAAGATTTGTATTTTTGTAACGAATAAACTAAAAAAATACTGGACCGATTTTAATAATTCTTTTTTCATTAGAAAGCTACATTATCACTGAGTAACATAGGCTATATTTAGTATTATGTGCCCGTGCGAAGCCGGGTCAAATTAATATCAAGGTTTTATCATCTTTAGTAATTTTCAATTTGTTGGTTGTTAGAACATAACATGAGGCAATCCTTTAACATTATTAAATTATTGCATATTTAAATAAAAATCCATAAAAATTGTTTCCCTCGTTGAAGGCTATAACAAGCAATAGCGATGCAAAATTAGAACAAATTATGAATTCATCAAAAGTTTCAACAATTAATTATCAATTAATTAATCAAGGAATAATGAAGTCAAAATTGGACTGATGAGACAATAAAATCATTATTAAAACGACGTAGGTTCGTTATAAATATGTATTTTCATCTCTTGAAGTATAGCTGAAATATCAAGTGGCCCTTGGGTGACTTTTATTTGCAATTTCAAGACAAAAGTACTTTGTCAAAAGTATCATGGGGCTCATTTTTATAAAAACTTAAATATTATCGTTAAAAGATTCTTCAACCTTTTTGGTTCGGCAAGCAACATATCTAAAAATGTTCTCCTGAAGGTTTAACTTAAATTTATAATATTCCGCAAAACTGAGAGTCTCGTGGAAAAAAATATATAAAAAACGAAAAGTCACGGAACGTCGAATTATTAGTTCTTTCTTTTGTGAGTCGTAAGTTAGCGTAAACCGTCCAATTCAGCCAAATTGCATTTTTTTCTGGGGGGAAATGCCCTCATATATCTACAATCCCAGGGGGGGGGGGAACTAGGTTATATAGGACTAACCCTACGGTGTTCCACTGTTCCGCGTTTTGACAGAGGTGTTCTAGCGGACACTTCCGCAGCAGCCTAATGACATAATTAATCCTATTAGAAATATAAATTATTATACCTACTAATATGGTCCCTAAACTCATCGTTCATAACGTTTCACATCACTTTCAAATTTGAATAGAAATATAACTTCCTGATCAGTTTCAAAATGTTTACGTCATTTGAATTTGAATTCAAGGAGTCTTTATCATGATTTGTAGCATCGTAAAAGATTAAAACAGTCTCGATAAAGTACATGTTTTATATCGCGTTTGTTGATCGAAACGTATTTTTGATCAAAGTGGAAGTTTAAATCTTGTAAACACTTTTGAAACGTTAGCTGACGATAAAACAAATTAAGTATTTAATAGTTTCTAAGTACAGTCAACTAAAGAAGTCCATAAATGTATTTAAAGTCAACTTTTTTTTATCTTTATTCATCATTATTCAGCTATAATATGTATTATTAACACTTTCGAATTGTCATAGTATTAAAAAACAATTTTTTTCTGCAGTTTGTGGTCAACTGTATGAACATTCCAGTGTTTTAGGCTGTGTTGACAAAAGGACTAAAAATTCAGCGCACTTAAACAATTACATATATTTTTAACACAATTGATTGTTTTAATGTTATTGGTAGTGTTTAATTTTGAATATATTTTTATGGCTGTAACTGAATTTTTAGTGTCGTAAATTAAAAAAGTCTACTAAGATGTGAGAACAAGGAAAACAATGGAGTAGTATATAATATATATAATGGAGTATTAATTATGGAGTAATATAGATGTATTGCTCCCAACTTGTTCCGAGGAAGCAGCTAGTAGATAATATAAAGATGTAACTCAATACCCGAACTGAAGACAATCGTGCTAATGGACAAATAGACTTGTTATAAGAAATAATTGGTAAAGATAGGTGCGTCGTGGAGTCGCCCACCAATTTCGTGATGACTCAATATATTAGTACTAAAAACGAAACCACCAGAAAAACAGATTTACGTAATAGAAGTGCCTATTAATGAAATTTGAAAGTTAATTAGATTTTAATAAAAGTTTGAATAGTTTAACTCCTCAAGACCTGAAATAATACTACTGCACTGCTAAAACAACTGCAATTGTGTTTAAGGTGTACAAATATTTTGTCATTCACTTGCTTAACACATGTTTTAACACTTTTTATTAATTTATGATTTCATCAAGAACAGTGGCAACACATTCTGGCAATACATAAAACTAAATTAACCATCTAAAATAAACCAGTAGCATTTAGGTAAAAAAAAACCTTACGTTTCATCTTACGCGGAAAAGGGAACGTGAAATAGTACATTTTTTTATTTTTTGAAATAAAACCCACGAAGAATATCTTAATGAGTAAATTAGGGATGAGAAGTAAAACCTGGGTCCATGGGACAAATATACATTAATGACTTCAGACATAAAATGTTATTTTTGGCGAATGGAAGCTAATGATGAATTAAGTTTTACTTCAGTATTTTTTATGATACATAATATTAATGAAAAAATTATTCTTCAGTAATTTTCAAAAGTTTTGTCTTATAAAAAATGTACAAAGTACAATGTAATGACATCTACATATACAGCTTATGATACTAATTCTGCCAAAAATACATATATAGCTACATTACAATGTAAGTCAATCTAAATATTACCTACCATGAAAAGGTCTCCTGGACTCAACGTGAATCTCAAATATAATATTCTCTACAAAATATATTATAAGTAATGTAAGTTTTGTCATTCCTTTATTTTGTCAAAAACTCCATCAATATTCTTAAGCCTCAAGTCCAATACACGCTCTTAAATAATAGGGTTTTCAACACATCCTAATACCTCCCAGTGTACACACGATATTCGTTACAAAAAAATCTCAAAGGCCGGATCTAAATATCTTTGAACGGGGATAAACCTGACCCTTTGATTGTCGCTAACATGGCTTATCTGTTTTATGGCGGTCGTAATATACACTTGGTATTGTATAACATATAGATATACTACTACTATCAAGACAGTTGCGATCTGAAGTACGATTGTATTTGATATAGCTAAGATATGATTGAAGATTAATATTCAATTTAAACTGTATTACATACGGTTTACGTCGCTGTCTCTATAGAATTCAGTATTAAGGTATACTTATTTTATTAGTAGGGAAATGCTAAGGGGATAGCCATGGATCTCGGAGACGAGTATTCTTCCGATTAAAATGCCACTGTTTACTGCTGCTGCAGTCGGTATGGTCGCGAGTTCCTTCGAGTTTGCTGTAGTCAAAAAGTGAAGTTTGTTAAATTTTAAAAATTACCGAACATGGCATAAGGAAACACAGTTATAGGTAATATTTTGTTATCGTTGATTTTTGCTTTCTAAGATTTGTTTTCATTACAAATAGCAGAATAGTTTTTTAAATATCTAAAAAACTAGATTGAGTTTTACCCTGATGAAGGAAGAATTTGTACAGAAAAGCCTTACAATGTCAATTCGAAATTTACAATCGTCTTCAAAAATTATTCGTGATCAGGATACGGAGTTAAATCGACCTCTTTGTTCACTACTTTGTATTGTTTGTATCGGATATCCGGATAACGGATGTGGGGAAAACAAACCGAGTATAGCCGTAAACTTTTATTGTTATGCAGATAATTTGTCTCCAAGCTCCAAGGGCTTATTTCCTTTGTCCCTTAAAATCACTGTTTCTTTGTTTTTTCGTTGATAGTTGACTTTATTTTTCTCTTAATAACTGTTGATGTTTTTGCAGAATATTTGACTTGGTAAAAACAAAGAGTTAATATAGAGGAAATACCCTTGAATTGCTTACAAAAAATTTGAACTTATTATTTTTATAATGATACATGCACAAGAATTTTTAGAAGCAATTAAATTTATTTAGGAAAAGGTGTCTTAGAAATATTTTGTTATAACATGACGATTCAGTATTGATTCCATGATCTTATGGTATTACAGCAACATAAACTAAAACTATGACATGACTTTATTATGTACGATTTTTTATTCCATATTATTATAAGCAGATGATTCTTGGTGGATGTTGCTAAGAACTGGTTAAATCTGAGTATAGACCATACATAAAAAATACAAAGTTTGACAGTAAGGTTTTTCACATGACATGAAGGGACCATTATAAAGTTTAAATCCTCAACTACGTTCAACTTATAACGGCCGAGTTCCGGCTCAAAGGACCATTATGCGGAAACAGAATGACTTCAAGTGTCATTCATGTTACGCAACTTTCGCACATATTTAATTGTTTTAAGACTTCTTATTTTGTGTATCGGTTTATTGAAAAGTTTCACCAGATTGTTCGTTTTAAGATTTCGCTCTCACGGGTATATCAACTCCAAAGGTTCAAACATTACAGGATGTTTAATGATGTTTTGACAAGTTTAGATTAGTGTAATTTTATACTTAAAGAGGGTCGAATGGGCCTTAACGTCACATTACTATTGAAATTTCTCACTCTATATGTAAAATTTTGGACTATTATCAAAACATTGAGGCAGGTAATGTTGGAAGTTAAAATGAGGAAAAGATTTAGGCTTTATAATTTGGCACGTTGCCAAATCCCTGTAGCATTAACACTACTAGTGAATGTATAGAAACTTTTAACAACTATGTTGACGAGTGTATTTAAAACAATAAGGAAAATAAAGCAACCAAGATAATTTTAAACTATTACGCTTGCATATTGTAGAGAAATTTGAATACATGTCGATCGTTTTCACATTTTTACTTCTTCAAGCTGCAAAATTCTCCTTCCTAAATCTTGATTCACATCAACCCTGTAGATTTTAATAAAGTCCCTATAGATATCATCAAAACATCGTTTCATCGCGACTTACTCCCTTTGAAGGCTGGGATCCTAATACATCGTATCTCAAAACAAAAGTCAACAACTGTTTGCCAAACAGTAAATTGATATTACATCTGAAAACTGTGAATACTTTTTCTTATGATTCAACGTTGGTTCGAGTTAAGATTCCAGGGCATAAACAGGGACAGTAGATATATAATAATATTATATCGCTGCGATAGCAATATTTCTATGTCGTAAACGCGACACCATCATAAAACAAGTGTACGTAAACTTTATGGAAAGATAAAATATTCAGAGGAGAAAAACAATCGCTAATATTGGCCTGACTGAGAAATTTATTACAGGGTTCCATGGGGTGACAATGAATAGTTGATTGTCATTCTTCTACCAATGAAACGACGAGAAAGATACTTCGATGCCTGGAAGCGATTACTTTTGAGTGATTAGGGCGCCAATTACTACAATATATTCTTATGTATCGTCTTTATAATGAGTAATGTGTAAAAAAGTGTAAAATATACGTACGTCGAAATTATGAGGTGGTAGGATCTATGAAGGTAGACTGAATCGTCCTGTTTCACTTGGGGATAGTGTTACCTCTCTTCGGATCATTATTAAGTTTTGTTTCCTTTCGTTTATTACGGACTTTCTGTCCCACTCTTTTTTTTCCTATCCTTTTCCCTTTTTTGTTATTAGCTTCATATGCATTCGGGAGGTAGATCTTTAGAGATAGCTATTATACACTTGGGTGTAATGTCAAGTATCAATTACATAATATAAAAAACAAAAAAGCAATTAGCATCCATCTCAAGCTCGTTAATGTCAAATCAGAGTGAAACATTCGTATTATTTTTCATCAAAAGCAAAACAATTGTCTCCGCTTCATTTAGTTTTTGAAATGTGAAAACGTCGAAGGCGCTATTTAGCCGTTCCGTTATTCAAAATTGTATAAATCTATTTCGATTCCTGTCACTTCATTTCACAGCGGATATTGACTTTTTTTATTTCGCAAAGAAAACATTACATTTATAAATAGAACGCGAATAATCGCAGTTTAAAACAAACACTGAAATTAAATTAATCTTCGGGAATAAACAAATTTGCCTTTTAAGTTAATAAATCACTGTTTTAGTTAAATAAACATCCGCAGTTATAATAACAGTAACATTCAGTCGATCAAATTTCATAGTATTATATTTTAAGTCATAATTTTCGTTCAATTAAGTTCATTATCAAGTGCTAATTCGACTTTGATCAATTTCGTAATGTTTATACCAATTTAAGTAAAATTGTGGCTTTGGTGTAAGAAATTTAATATTTGTTCAGATCAATTTAGTTATTATAATAGGGTTGCACTCAAGAGAAAAATCTTATATACATTTTCTCGCCCATAATTTCTTTATACGAGACTTAATAATTAGATTGTTACCATTATAAATATTATTAAACTCATTAAATTCATTCGGTATAACAATTAATATTGTACAATAGTTAATAGCTTTCTGATTAGAGCGATATAAATTTTAATGAACATCAATTTCAGAGTATGAAATTATGTCTGTATTGTGGCTTCAGATGCATAATGACCGCTCCAAGTCGTTAACGATTCATTGACTGATAGGACAATTTGATTGTCAACGTAATTATTTTAGTATTCAATGAATATAGTTCATTCAATAGTTTAGTGTTAGTGTTAGATTTACTTATATATGATGGGTTACTACAAAAAGCATTGAGCAAAGTACAGAATTTATAAATTCTTTTGTTCCTTATACATAGTGTAAAAGAAATTAAGAAGAAATGTTTAAAATGTAATAGTGATCTGACCATCAGATATCTATTAATTGATTGTCATCTTTATAGCGTAGAAAGATTGGACGTCGGTTTACCCAGTAATTTAAAGGATTGTTTAAGTAATGTAGAGGGAACCGTTGGGTTCCTGAAGCTGACAGGATACTATGATTTGATTTGATTATGTTAACCTACAGAGGTCGCTAATGACCTTAGATGTTGAAGCGATCTTAAATAAAAAGACTGGGGGATCCCCATGATAGCGAAGCGCAAATGTATTAAATTTAATACCTATTTCACGACCATCAATGGATATTTACGCACTGCGTAAGTCAGTCAGTCATTGACAGCGGTTGTTATTTTGAATTCATTGCTGTTTTTTTATTTTGTTTGTTAATGGCATTATTAAGATAAATACAATAAGGGGTTCTTTGTAATAAGGGGTCCGTTTATTAAGATAAATAAATTTTATAGTATAATAATATAATATGAAACATAAAAAAAATAATCAGCTTATCAGGGTTTAATTTAGTGGGCATGATACCGACTCGGCTAGTTTTGTTAAAATGGGTTCGGAATGGAAAGGAAACACAAAATTCTCAGAGTTTGGGAGATATTGCTACAAAAAAATCTACTCCATTTAAAACCGACTTCTATATTCATATTTCTCATGTACAGTTGTATAACTATCAACCTTGGAGACAGCGTTTGATTTGTATTGAACTAAAACATATTTTATTGTATTTGGAAAAGTTGAAGCCCCCCGTGGATTGAGAAAGACAACACTTGATGAAATTGATATGAATAGCGTTTATTCTAAGAATAACATCTATGTTACGTGAAATGTTATTCAATCAAGTTTGCAATGCGGGTCGGTTTTTGAAGGGATTATATTGAATTTGGTAGTTTAAACATATTTTTGTTCAGATTTATTATAATAAATAGGTTTTTTGGCTTATTTTTTGCTAGTTATGTCCCTGGTTTCATATAAGAACGATCTGTTTTATTCTACGTTCTGCTATTCGAGTTCTAAAAATTAAGATTTATGATATTATTTTGACTTTTTGTTGGCAGAAATAACTGCATTTTATTTTACTACACTTATTACAACACTTATCATACTATTTTTAATTTTAATAACACAGCTACGTTCGCTACGCTAGTTACGTGGTCAATTTGAAAATGTGTAACAAGTGAATTATTTTGTTTCTTATATCTACCTAAAAGAATAAAAAACCCAAATGGTTCAAGATGGAACTGCATTCTTCAAAATATAGTGCAATCTTAATACGATATATAAATTAAGTGTCACGTTGTTTGTCCGCGATTGACTCCTAAACTGAACAGATTTTTAATAAAGTTTGCTCACCGTGTCCAGTTGATCCAACTTAAAAGATACTTTATATCCCGGTTTTGCCCCGGGAATGTAAACTACGCGATCAACACCGCTAGTTTAATATAATTTCTATCACTTCATATTTCTACCACTTAGAGGTACTTGATAAATAATCCCTTCTATAATTAAAACTCGTAAACAAATCTATCTGTTAGCCTTTTAACGATATAGATAATTTACGCAGATGAAATCACGAAGCACAACCATAGTGAAAATAAAAAGCGTACATCCGATACAGATAGCGTAAAACGTAATTGTCCAACGCAACGGTCCGATTCACCGGCGATGTGGTTTTGCGTCCCGCCATGCGGCTAAAGTTATCCACTCCAATATTTTTAGCTAAAAGGTTTCATGGTATATATGTCAAAGGGTTTCAGGGTATATATGTAGTTTCGTTCTGTTATCGAGGGTTTAAAATTTTCCCTTTTTTAAATAAACTTATTTTTTTTACTAAATGTGTTGTACATTGTGTGTAATATGATTTAATTGGAACTTTGATTAGGAACTAAGCCGGTAACAGTACTGTATGAATGTTGGGAGAAGACTGAGGATATAAATTATTAATAGTTAATGATAATGTTCAGGGAACTTAACTTAAGGAATGGAAAGTTAAGGAGTTCTCCTTACTGGTATAACGGTACTATAAATAGAAGAACGGAACTTATTGGATAGCTTTGATTTTCGTTCATTTCTTTGGCTATCAAAACCTTTATTTCTGACGCCTATGAAAGTATCCAGTTTAAAAAAACCTTACATACGTAATTCTAAAGTTCGTTGTTTTCAAAAATAAGACTTCTAGCCTTACGTAAAAGGTACTAGCTTGCTAGAATCTTTTTGAATTACATTTTAATATTAAATAAGTATTACAAAACTGATCCTCCTATAGCAACAAGTTCCTTTGCGCACAAATAGGCGAAACTTCAAAGAGATTCCTGTTCTCATATACACACTTCATTATTGTAATATACCTACCTTGTACATGAGGAAGGAAATAATAATCGATATGTATAGCAGCAGTCAACAATTTCCTTTTCAGTTCAAAAGCATTCCATAGGTAATTATATTTTTCTAAGGCTTCGTTAAATTGTGTCTCATTGAAGTTTATACTTGCAAAATACGACGAGCGATACGACGCTACGCGTGTAATGCGATATCGTAACGATTTTTAACTGCAGTTAATTGGGTACCATTATCGATAGTCAGTTCAGAGGTCCTCTTTAAAGTATGAGCAAGTACATACTTATAAATCATAATATGTTATAATAAGTAAAAATACCCATAATCACTGGGGAAAACGACGATGTTCCGTTTCACCCCAGCTATATTATGCGTCAGGGAAACCTCGAAGTCTTCTGAGAAGGTTCAGAGGTCTCGTTATACTGGTTGTGGTCAAACTCATTTTTATTCTATTTGGAGAGCTTGAATGCCATTAGAAATCTTGGATCTGACGATTGATATGGGTGGCGGTTGTTAAGAGTTACTAGATGGCTATTCTAGGTCCAGGAGGCCTTCTGATCTTGAAGATGTAAAAATCGTCCAGGGAGGGGTACTTCTTGTTTGGTATGAAAACCATTGCGCGCCGAGATAAGCGTAGAAATTATTTTTCTTTAAGGAAAAAGTTAAATACAATTTTCTACACAAGTAACGAATTAATAATAACATTCAACGTTAGTGCAATAAAGCTTCATTGTAAGTTAGTATATTCTCAAAGGCTAGGCTTAAACCTTCACAATTCTGTAATCAAAGTACAGATGCCTGCAATATTCTGACTTCATCATGAATATGGTAATCGACTGTACAGTTGCTTGATACAATATTATTGATACGTATTGCGATGCAGTAAACTTTCATACTATACTAGCGATCTGCCCGGCTTCGCTTGCATATATTATGCGTATGTTATACATATAAACCTTTCTTTTGAATCACTCTATCTATTAAAAACAACATGAGAATGGATTGTGTAGTTTTAAACATTTAAGCAAACAGGGATGTCCTTAGGGACAGAGAAAGCGATTGCTTTTATGTTATTTAGTTATTAGACTTAAAATATGAAAGTGTAGGAGAATCATAAGGTATTAAGAGGTCGCGTATAGTTGTAATTTTATTTATTAGTAAAACGATACTCAATGATAAATCTGTTTATTTATCTTATTTTTATAGACCACCTATTACTCTGTCAGTTTTAGCTGAGTCTTAGGTTGTCTGGAAGAGATCACTACTAAAGACGACCACTTGGCGCAGTGGTAGCACAACTGCTTTCTGCGCGAAGGGTCGTGGGTTCGATCCCCACACCGGAAAAATATATTTGTAATATACATTTGTATTTTTCTGGGGTCTGGGTGTTGCTATGTATTGTATAAAGAAAAGTATGTATATGTAATTTATTCCGTTATCTAGTTGCCATAACACAGGCTTCTGCTTAGTTTGGAACTAGATGGCGCTGTGTATAAATGTCCTGAAAATTTATTATTATTATTACTACTAGTTATAAGACTGCCTTTTGTACCGAAAACAAATAGATAAAAAAACTACATTTTACTATATAAAGAGGTCTGTACCATTGTATCGAAAAACTAATAAACTTGATTTATTAAAGAAATAAATCTTACAAACAGCTAGTAACAGTTACTTTCGGATAGAGGAATATTAATTACTTTCTCTACGTAGACAAAGTGGCATGTTTTAAATAGAAAATGTAATTTCTCTAAATATACATCTCGAAATTTATACGCCTCAAGATCGCGTTGTGGCAATATATTATGCATACACTCGGCAAAATAAATTGTTTCATTAGGTTTGTTTCGACTGTGACATTCTTGGAATTTGCATGTAATGAAAATTTAATGCCGTATGGAATTCAGGAGTATTTTAGATTGATAAATTTGCGTTAGGGTAAGCTTACGTTTCGTTAAACGAACTATTTAATTTGGCGATATTGGTTAATCTTAAGGTGTCTATTAGATATACTTCAAAGATAGCTCAAAGAGTCTTCAGTTCGTTCACCTTTGAATTAAAGACTTACTAAGGAGTTTGAGATAGTAATTTCTTTTAGGGGATCTTAGTTAGTTCCTTATTTGGATTGGATATTTTCCGTTGGGAACAGACACGCCTTGATTTTCCTGTAGCTCTCCAGACTAAGACATGGTGAGTTCCTACGATACGATTTAGAGTGAACTAGTTCATCAAATTTTATGAACGGTAAATCAGAACTTATGTCTTTATATGGATAGATTATATGGATATGTCAAGCCTTTCTAGAAGCCTGCTAACAGTGAATAGAGTCATCTGATGGCGCCACTAAGGATCCACGTGTGGAGCTATCCTTCAATTAATATATAAAAATAATCATCGAATACAGTTCACATTAAAAAATACGTAAGTTTAATTTAAAATCTTTGACTTTTAAATAGATAAAACATTTTTCAACCTAATTTTTTATATAAATAAAAATAGCACTTGTGCAAAGACCGTCTATGAATAAGTCTATAAAATTAAAGAAAGTAATAAATTTAAATACGTAAAAGTACAAATATATTCAAGTTAAACATTTATTATAATCAAAACAAATAATAATAAAACTATTATACCTAGACTTTATAGTGCTTTAAAATTTTATCAGCTCTTTCACAATAAAAATATCATAGCATTAATAAATTTGATATCTAAAGGCTAAACTGTTCTGAATTTCCCATTAAAGAGCGAAAATAATATCAGAATATATGGAAGACATTAACGAACCCTGTAATATTACACGTACATGTACCTTATATTAAATATTAACAGAATACCCATTACTTTGATTTATTTAATCTTAAAATTCTGACCACGTTTCACTTAGATTTTTCTAGAAATATTCATTATATTAAAATGACCGTTCTATTGTTAATATTAGGTTATGCAAAAGAGCCCACGTCCCAAAACTATAAGTCATGCAACATGTTTATCAACGCCTATTATCTTTTTATAAAAGCTTTTATAAATTATTGCGGGGTGAAGTGAAAACGATCTTTTTATTAATGCAGAGAGCACTTGAGATTTTTCCGCTACGTTACAACTATGAAGCGGCAAGTGAAGAAGCTTCGGTGGCTCTGAGTGAAGCTCGAACAGTCGATTTCTGGCTACCGGCGTCGACGGCTGGAACGGGCGGCCATGTAAACGCGGGAATGTTTTCAAATTCCGAATTCGAGTTGGCGTTCTTTTTTTTTTCATGCTCGCTTGTTACAGGACAGTGCGTAGTGTTTTGACAATTGAATAAAAACTCTTTTGGATGTTTTCAACTGTGTTAAACTTTGTTGTATGAACTTTTAGGTAAGTTTTGGTGTAGTGTTGTAATAGTTAGCTCATATTACTTTTTATAAGTTCTTGTTCTATTTTAAATAGTGTATAACATTTATTTTAACAGTAATAATAATTAATTTGTTAAAAAAACTTTCAGTTGTACAAAGATAAATCTCCTATTTTTATATAAGATAAACCAAACATTTTAATAAACACATACGCGTTTTTGTTTATAATTTATTTGGATTTATTCGTAAACTTATATCAGGCTGAGAATTTTGTAATAGAATCGTAAGAAACTAACCATATGCCAGCAATGAAAAGATCTGTCTAAAATAAAAGTATTAAAAAAACAATTAAAATCTTATACTATTTTGATATTGACTTATCTATTTGGAATTTTTAAAATAACATTTACAAATAAACATATAAATTTATATTGCTTTTCAATATTATAATATTTTACCTGAAAATTGATAAAAAACATCAAATGAATCTCGATATAGGAAAAATGTGGACGTCGATGTACAAAGTAAAATATTTAGAAAATTTCTGGTCACTGGAAAAATATTTCCCTACGCTATTTCTGAGAAAACTCAGGATAAAGAGTTTACTAAAAAATTTATAGAATTTAGATATCTATATAAGAAATATTTTCCAAACCTTAATAGTCACTGGAATAACATACCTACTTTGTTTAATCTACAAAAAGTTATTAAATTTCAAATTTAACGACATTCTTCTCTCCATCTTTAATTTTTTTAATGACGTCATTTAAAATTGAAACCAAATTAAATCTCACCAATTAAGCGCAACGGTAAGATACTTATAACATTTTTCTCTTTGACTCAAATGCTTCGGCTGAATGACACTTCTGACAATCAGTCGAGTCAGCGTTTTGTCAACCCTTATCAAGAGCGAGTCACACGTCGATTATACTGAAATAGGTTCAAAATATCCATAGAACATTTAACTAAGGTACGGTCAACAACGAAAGTTAACGAAGTTATTCAATATTTCATGACGTCTCAACTCATAATAGGAATATTTTCTGCGCTCGTCACGTCTTATCGGAATTTTTTGCTCTATGCTGTTGAATGTGTTAATCAAATTTTGTTGTTGTCTGTACAGCTGTGTGAATAATATATTAAGTGTTGAAGTAAGCTTAGCTGATGTACTAATAGCAGATTGAGAGCTATCAAAATTTCCGACACGCTAAATAATTTAAGGCTTTTTTTTCTGAACTAAGTATTTTCGTAAAGATTTCTTATTGTTCTTAACAAAAAGCAAAGACTTTATAATTAATGTTAAAAAGAAAAATTATCCTAGAACATTTTTTCCCGTGAACCACCAAAATCTATCCTAGTATAAACCCAATCTAAAATGTTATATCCTAATCTAAAAATCATAATATGAACCGTATAAATTACGATTCTCAGATACTTTCAATACTTTATTGAAGCCTCTCAAAATCCGTCTTCAATGAATATTTCATACATTTCTTTAAGACGGCTCTACGTTTCATTTAGGTATACATACTAATTTTGGGCTTCTTGACTTCTCTCCTTAGCATTCTAATAGGCTTATTTCTGTGGAACCGAAATATTAATGGCAGTAATACCAGTCTATGCCTAATGAAATTCCTTTATAATACGACATAATTCTCGCCTTTCAGAGTAATCAATTCTTAAGCGTCATTTATTTCAAAATTATTCTGTAGATACTATATTTTATCCGCGGCGTCACTC
>DWAJ01000103.1:0-50708 GCA_018238005.1 Eurema mandarina | reverse complement strand
ATTTAATTCCATCGAGCCGGCTCGGTGCGAGCCTTCGAACTGTGAGTTTTGCGGTCCACACGTTGATTTTTACTCGACTTCGAGTAAAACTATCGAGTAATACCGTATGTGAGTACGGAGCTTTAAACTCTTCTTGTGTCTGCAACAGTCTAATGGAATCATCGATCATCGATGTCGAAGTGCCTACAAATGGATACTTCACTCAATAGCAGTAGATATAGGTATATCTTTAGGATAACAGTAATTAAATAAGCTTAACAAAAAGGTCATACTCGTGTCAGAGCAATCAGTAAGTGTCGTCAGCACTGGACACTAATATTTCAGTGTCCGATGTCCGCGAGCGGTGGAACCATCGATGACTGATTGCATACATATGCTGTACCGACCCTTTGCTATAGGGCTGTAATTGAACAAGTTTAACATACAAGATACGACTAATACACGGCTATTATTTTTTTTTCATATTTTACTTCTGAATATATTTAAATGAGTTATGTTCTACGTAAATAGGGTTGTGTTATATAAATAGTTTTTAAAGATGTTAGGTAGAGTGATTTGCTCATTGAAAAGTTTAATTTTGTATAATCTACTACCAGAAAAGCATTAGGATTATATTATATAAGGAATATATTGTTTAGATATATAAAGGTATCACTGTTAACAAATTGCGAACATGAAAACATGTGAAAAGTATTCTGTAGGTGATACTTTACGTTTCCGACATATTTCATAAATTGTGAGCAGTGCAGTGCAAATTGAGCATGAAATTCATCCGGCCCTCGCCAAGACGAGGGTTGGTTTAAGATAATTATCTTTTTTACTACACCCGACGTAGTTTTAATAACGCGATAAATGCTGCGTAAAGGCTTGTCGGTGACGCGTAAGGAGGGTTTCTAACTTGAACTTTGATTAATACGTTACTTGCTATGATACTTTTATTGTGTAACAGATGCTTTTTATTTTTCAAGTAATTTTCAATTTTTTCCTCGTTGTGCTCCGGGGGATCTTTTCAATTTTACGCCCGATTAGTTTCGCATTGTTTTAAGGAGTCTTCAATTATTTATTTCTCAAGATATATGGTAGTTTTATCATTTGATATTGATATAATTTTCTCTAATAAACTTAGATGAGGGTGAAGGAATTAAGATCTAATAAATAGCACATGTATTTATTTCTTACTTTTTTAGGATTATTTTTAAAGGATGAGATATCTTTTTATTAGAACCGTAAGTGATGGTTTGAATGAAAAAAAAAAAACAATTTTAAAATAATAGAAACTTTTATTACTGGTCTTTCAAAACGATAGATCAAACTAAACATTAGTTTAACGATAAGCAAACATATAACCTCTCTATTAAAGTACACATCTCTTATAAAATATAGCCTATTATTGGCTATTATGACTCAATCGAGAATACCCTACCACAATCTTTTCATTGGCCAATATATCCAGCTTTCGGAATTGGGCCTTTATGTCAGCTTGCATTGGGGTGAGTTTTCTATGGATTGTTTTATGAATTTCGTTTAAAAGATTCGTTGTATGCAGACGTAATGTTCAAGTGTCTGATGGAAATTGTAGGTTAGAGCGACCCTCGTTTTCGGAACGAGTGCTAAAGTTGTGTTCCCTTGTTTTACTTACAGTGAATTATGTTTAATTTGAGTAATCATTTTCATATTGATGCATACCGTCTATACAATGTACTCTTTGTTGTTCTATTTCTGGGTAAATTAATTATTAGTTGTTTGAATATGATGCGTTTTATGCACTGCGTAAGATGAGGAGGTTTACGAGTTGTTCTTGAGTGAAAAATAAATGCTAGAACGATTTATAGGTATAATTATTTAGTATAATAATTTGTGTTGATAGGTATCTTATAGCTAAGATAATTATAAAAGTATAATAACAGAAAAAATAAATACCATAATACCATAGACCCGATCTAAACTCATACCTAGTACTTACGAGATTAGAATTTATTTTAATCATAATGATATCATAGATAAAAAGTACGAAACAGATGACTGTATCGTACTTTTTATCTGTATAAGTATCGTGATTCATTTATGGAAGAGAAGTAAATATTTCGAACATAAACGAAACAATCTAAAGAATAATAAATGTATTAGAATAACGTTAAAACCTGTTTTGTCATCGGTCTCATTAATGATAAGTAATGACATCCAATACAGAATTTAAACTATTGAGGGTGGTCAAGTGACAAATGGCCAAGCTGTGGCGATCTCAACCTGACATCAACTAATAGCGCCATCTATTATGAAGCCGCAAAATCCCTAATGTTGCTAATTGACGCTAGATAGCGCTCTTGTTACCGCAATATGTTACAATGTTTACATTTATAAAATTTCTGCTAGAATTGTATGTTAAAAATATGGTTTGCTTATTTAAGAAAGTATATTTGCAATATTTATTAATTGATTCTTATCAAAATTACTTGTAAATAGTGCTTATGAGTAAAAACATACAGTTACAAAGTCACCATCTATCATAGTTTACTGTAAGACTTCGTAGTTCTAAGAGTATACGCTAGGTGGCGCTGTTCTTAACTTTATGAACATTTTAAAATAAACTTGTTTATTTTTCAGGTTTTGGGAAAAAATGGTGTACGAGGATGGTTGGACGGTACTACAGATAAAACGAACTGGCTCAAATTCGTTCGTTCTACAAATTATTCGCATGATGTTAATGTTCAACATCTTTTACTTGCGGGTCAAGTAAGTTTTGTTCTTATGTTTATTTATTAGTAAAAAATAAGATATTTGTATAGAAATTACGTCATAATTAAGTAAGTGTAGTTATTATAGAATTTTTTATTTATAAATTATCTTCTTACTTCTGACATCCTTATCCAATTTCTTTATCATAAGCAATTCAATTTTACATTTAGAAAGTAAATGACTTTGTTAGTTAGCTTAAAACTTTACAATGTAATTAAGAAACACACACAAAAATGTTGATGAATTATTCTAAACGCGGTGCAATTAAGTATTTCGCACTACCTACTCACAGCACTTAAACGAATCACAACCCTCATTAAAACCGCGTCTACTCCAATAAAATTTGAATGTGGAACGTTGGCAAGTTCCGGTGGCAGAAAATCGGTTCCCCCGACAACTGTGACCCACTTCCGGTCAGGGGAGCGACAGATGCGGTGATTAGATTCACTACCCTGGAGGGTTAAATGCTATTTGAAATTTGCCCTGTGTGAACTCAAATTGCTTGTTTGTGTGCGTGATTTTGGTTGTTACCAATTGTTTTTAAGTAGACGGTAAAATAGGCATAGGTATAGGAAGGGTATGATTGTAATATACCTTTTTTTAATATGATGTCCTTTCAACCATTAGATATTATATGAAAATTTTAAAACTTCGACATAAACTTAAACATAATACAAAGTAGGTAGGACATACTATAATTACTGTATTTTATACATGTGGTGATCATACGAAATTGAATGAATAATGTTTTTTTTATATAAATCATTATTTTATTTTGTCTTGATATAATCATTTTTATTCTTCAAAATATTGCTTTAAATACTTAAGTATATATTAATAAATTACAGCTAAAGATTTTTTACTCATGGATTTCAGATCTGGTATCGCGTCACGCGGGATGTTGCTTCAGGACAGGAGCTGTTACTTGGACCGAGAACTCCTCTGCCATTGCAAGACGTTCTTGCCGCTGGTGGTGAGTACTACACATTAATTAACAAAATATATAAAGGACTATTAAATATATTAAAAATCGTTAGAACTATGGCCATTATTCCTATTATGTAGCAGTTTGAACCACTTTAAATATTACAATTTGAAGCTAGATTGTTTCGTATTTTATATTCATATTAAAATAGATAGATATATTTATTTAAATTGTAATTATACATTACATTTTTTATAATAAACTAAGGCTTCATACAAATTTTGGCTTAAACCAAATTGGTATATACAGGATACAGGATTAGTCATTAATCATTATTATGTAAAGATAACAGTGATTATTTTGGTGTATTTTAAATCACATTATGCAAGTCAACCCACTGACAATCACGGTGTCACGGCGACTGACCACCGGTTAATTGACGTCACCTGCCCGTCCGATATACGCGTATACAGGTTGAATATAAACATGAAATTAAAAAAAAAACATTTAGAAAGAGTATACAATATTAATTATCTGTATTTGAATTTAGTGCCTTATGATTTAAAAGTCTGGCAGGTATCATACCTAATTAAAAAAAAAACAAAACCAAATTTAAAAACAGAATTTACCTTTCGTTGTACATAATATTGTCAACCGTAATATGACAGTTATGATATAATATACTATAGAGTACATTTTAACCCTATATAATGTAATTATTATAATAAAAAACTCATACTGTTCACAAAATCATACAGCACGGGCAGCAGGCGCACGGCGGCACGCGCGCCTGTGATATTTAATTTAGATAAATCGCGACGTGCGATGTGAAAAATCACGCATATGCTATATTAACGGTGGGGTCGAGCCGTTATTTATCAATGGATATGTTCATTAGATTTACAAGAACAGCTCATATATTATAAAGTGAAAAATATAAACTTGGAATGTTTAATGTAACAAGACATAGAGAGGTCTTTGTTTTACTGAAAATTTACACATGAACTACTTTAAAAACGTATCCTCTGTCAGTAACCAATTTCAATAACTATTTTTAACGAATTAAGAAGTTTGTTCTTCAACAAAGAAAAAAGGATAGCTTTAGGTCACAGATTAACTATACTATAATAACTATACGATAAACTAACTAGTTAAATAGTATTAAGGAATAAGCCATCTATATGATTTATTGTTTTGCATATCATTTCTTGTTATTGTTTTGTTCTTTAGTATCTATTTTTTAAAGATATTGAATGCTATGTATAATATACAGGCACATCTAGTAACCCAGTAATATAAAGGGTCTTCAAAGTTTCCTGTACGACTTCCGTCGACGTTCTACGCGTGATTTATGCGATCTCGATTGCACCTAATTACTAGTGTTTGATAAAATTATCCGCTACGAACTGTCCGTGTTTCTTTAGGGTCCCTAATGACGCACTTTTCAATACGTAGACCGTTATAAAAACTGTTTGGGTGGGAATAAAGTCAAGTAGAAAAAAGCTGAAAGTAAATATAGATTTTGGTTTCAATAGTATTTTAATGAGTTGTTAATGTTCTTCATGTTTGTATAACAGAGTATTCTTCTTGACAAGCTTTCTTGTTTTTTTTATAACATAGGGAGCAATCGAGCTTCCAAGCAAAATTACAATTTCAGTTATTTTAGTTGTTTATATAATACCATTACTATACTTAAGTACCCGGGCAAGTCAAACGTACCAACCCATATGAAACATCAGCTGTTCTGCACATAACGACTTTTCGACAATGACTCTCAAATACTATCCCTAATTAGAATCGATTTACAGTCGCTCCATTCAAGCATTTGTCATAATGCTCCGGGCCTCTTGCACAAGACATGATTGATGGTATATTTATAGTTGCCCCGTCGATTCTTTCATTCATAAATTCGATAACACTGACTTCTGTTAAAGGATTAATGGATCCGACGTGCCGAAGATAAGCTCGTTGATATTAAGGTTATATTGCGTTGCGTTTTTGATTGATCCATTCTGTTGTTTCTATTATTGTTTAGTCTTACTTAACTTTGCGTATGTAGGTCTTATTCGCTTAAGAAGTTCATATGACCCAATATTTTAAACGTCTACGTTGATGCCTTAAAATGGTAAGTAGATAAGGACGCGGGTATTCATATATCATAGCACTATACCTAAGTGATAGGAATTTTATTTATGAGAAAATAGCCATGAGAAAAATATGAATAATAAATATAATCTGGCTACTGGCAAAAGCAATAATAATTCGGATGTTAACCCTTTATTAGCCGCGCTTTTTTCAAATTGGCCGCGTGCGTTCGTGCGCGTAATGAATGAGTGTCGCGTTGACATTTGTCATCGCGCAATTGTCGCGCAGATTAAAATTGATGACGTTGCTTTGTCCGCCGCGACGCATGCGCCTTTGTTAAACAGAAGCCATATTATCATGCTGTACATATTTATTATATTGAAAATCTGATTACGCGTAAAATATTCGGGCTATTTTAATGCTTATAAATATATTGAGTGATTTTTCTGAAAATATTAAGTTAATAAATGTATAAGACAAATATTCATTTTTTTACTTTAGAAGGTATTTGTTGTTACTGTTTACTGAGTACTCCAACAATTTTACAAATATAAATAAGTAATACATATGGCAAATTTACTGACAAAGAAATGGTGTCAAAAATTCAGAATAATATAAAATTAGCGGTGACATAACATATATTGTTTGTAGAATATGCAGACGTAACTGAAACGCAACGATCCCTCAAAAATAGAATGATTAATCAAAAAATTAACCAACGACAATAGCCGCACACCCTATTAAACCGAGCACAATCGCTCGGCGTCCCACATCGCATATTTATTTAACAATCAAATAAATATTACGGATAATAAAATGAAATATTTCAATTTAATATTACCGCCCCCAGTAAAGGGTTAAATGTGTTACGGGAGCGTTTGTCTCGTTTTTTGTTCGCAGATTAGATGGTTTTAGGCGTATCTAGATGTAACGCGAAATTAAACAATTTAAAGTACAATAAAAAGATGGGGTGTAACCAGTTCCATGAGTATACATTCTTATCAATACAGTTAATCGTATCAAATAAGCTACAAAGTCGTAGTATCTGGACCAAATATATTAACGTTAGATACGCTGTACCAAGGCCTTGGAAGCTTAGCTAGTAATTATTCACCATCGAAGGGCATAAATTCAAATGAGCGTTTTATCTAGAGACCGTACAATACCGGTGACCGTTCGCACCGCAGGGCGTAACGGTAACTTCGGTCGCAACTCGCACCTGATGCGTCGGACGCGAACGAGATCGCAATGCCCATTGTATTTCAAACATTCTTACGCTAATACCACCTTCTGCTGATTCCGTTTGAAACGCAAAGGTTGCTCTTATACCTACTAATGTATAGAATATTCGTTCGTGATTTGTCTTAAATTTTTAAAGCAAATCTGTCTTTTGAATAAGTTTTATATTTTTATAAAAATTTAAAGCTACACTTGGGTAGTTAGTACAAAAAGGGTAAAAAATAAAATTATGTATTTTAACTATAATATTAAATTGTTTAAAGTAAGTAGTTGTATCTAAAATAAATATATGAAGTTTGAAACTTTTTAGAAGAACGGAGAAGATCATACCTAAGGAATTTTTAATGTAATTTCACGAAGTCATTATTTATGAGTTACAAAGGCATGATAATGATCGAAAAAAAATTAATTAAAAAATACATTGGGTTTACATGGGTTTATCCGCTGGAAACAGCGAGTTCAATATAGGAGTTGTCCATAATAAATATACCAACTATTCTTAAATATTATACGACGATGTCATTTTTTTGCTATATACATGAAATAATTAAAATGAAATTACACCCTACTAAAAGACAAATAACGGCCGACTAACAAGAGTCCCGAGAAACAACAGGTGAGTTAGTGTTGGGGTCATTTAATTCGTTTAAAAGATCGGTAAGTCACCGTCACGGTGGTGGCGACGCGACGCCAGTTGGCGCTCGTGGGAAAACATAACGTCTCACTAGGGAAAGCCCATACTTTCTTTATCATATAAAACTGCGACCCTTCCGCGTAGCTTTTAGTACTGTACGGAACTGAAAGCTCTCGGGTAGGTTATTTTTAGCCTTTGTTTTACGGTTGAACGGTTCTTGTCTGTTATATAGAATATTTATGTATATTTCGTTAATATCTAGTAATGTATGTTATTAAACATAAAATAAGTAGACTTCCTACTGCTAATTAAGTAATGTTGTTTGCTTGTGATAATGTTCGCGCAGTCATAATTGTTCTAATGTTATATGTTTAGGCAGTATCGTAAAAAAGATATCAATAGAACGAACATTAATATGAAACTTTACATAAAAATAATCTCAACGGACCGACCATCGACTTTCATATCAAACGTAACGCCTCTAACAAAAGTTCAGTTCACCAACTACTAATGAATCGTTTAAATCATATAGCACGGCCGTGTCACGCATCGGTGATTTCGATTCAATGCGAATGTCGGGTCAAGTGAGCATATTACCCTCAGGTGGGGTGGGGGCGTTTGTACCCCATGATAACCCATAACAAACACTTCAGTGCCGTGTTGACATCAGATAGTCACCGCTTGACTTCTGAACTTAGTACATCCTAGTGCATCTATTGTAGTTTTGACCCTTGTTCAAGTTTCAACATCGGTAAGACTCTATATGTAACCGCGATTATTTAATTACGAAATTATGGTAATTTAATTTAAAGTTTTGTTTTCTATTTTCGTTTATTTAGTATTTTTAATTTTTTTTTGTCACTCTCTTTAAACTTTTTTATTCTGACCATTATCACGTAACAATATTTTTTTCGTATAAATTCATTCGGTTAAGGAAACTTACTACTATTAAAACGTACAAATCAAAGCTTACAATATAATAATCTTCTAAATGAATCGGAACGGAAACTAGCAAATGACTTAGAACCGGAAGAAATAATTCTAGCATTGATATCTAACAATACGATGACGGCACTATCCTTGGTCTTGCCTCCGGGCTTCGTTCGTGATTCCATTATATTATGTATATCTCAATTAGTACTTCCGACTTGATTCGCTTACTGTACGTGAGATATAACTATTATTTGGTTGAGACCTGGTGTCTTGAAGTACGGAAATGAAGTAGGCTAAACTAGGGTTTAGACTTAAGTCTACCACAATATATTACTGGATATTATGAGCATTGAATTTTCACGTTGTCATCAAATATATTCTGGTAGGAACATAATGTGCCAATATACTAGCAAGCTTGCTCTATATTTAAATTTCAAACCCACTTTTTCACATACAACATACACATTCTATACATTTTTCAAAAATATATCCTAAATTATTTACTTCAATTAAAAAATTATAATAATTTCAGTTTCAGCTCGAGAAGGCTCTAGCGTGAACTCGTCGAGCGGCTCGCAGGCTCTCACGGAAGACGAAGAACGCGAAGACACAGAACCTCGCTGCTCTTTTTGTGACGCGCCTTTTCCGAATATTGACGCGTAAGTACCTTATTACATTATTTATAATTCTTTATAACAATTCTTTATAACATGTTCTTGCTAACAACTAAAAGTAAACACAAGTAGCGGAAAGTACGTATATGTAAATGGCGGCTTTCTCATCAGTGATTTTTATAAGGCGACCAGAACATGAATACACAATGCCGCTTTTTTGCTCGACTTGGTGGGGGCACTGCCGTGCCCCCTGATAAAGAATAAAAAAAATGGTTTGAATATGAAATATTTAATAAAAAAATTACAAATTACAATTCTCGTTTATCTTTAATTAATAAATTAAATGTCCCCAGGGCGGTGAAACATTTTCTCATCTTTGTTTCGTGTTAAGTATTTTAACAGTTAAATCCTACTTCAATTGTTAAAGATAAAGATGCATTAAGTATAATATGGAAAATATATTCGAATAAATTTCAAGGCAAAGCTCATAACGGATCAACGCTTTCAAGCTCATCGGTTTTAATTAATGCAAGAACAGTTTAAAACAATTACAAAGTCCAAAAGCGCCTTAATAAGAGACATCAAATTACGTCGATTCATTATTATTAATCGTCAAAATTTTAAAAAATACGCAGAAATCGCTCGAACTAAATTGAATACGTTTTTATGGTCTTCTTATTACCAGTTATTCGAGTAGAAAGGAAAATGTTTTCATAATTGAAATTACGATATAAAAAAGGTGAATTAATTCTCTTTGTTAATTGCGCGTTAATCTTAAAAGCTTCAAAATGTTGCCACAACTTTTTAGTCATCCTTTCGTACACATCATACAATCTTGTAATTATTATTAGGTAGCGAACGCTATATAAATATTTCGTATTATTTATTAAATGAATTTTTACAAAATTTACTTATTAAATATACACTTCAATTAACATCTATTTTATAATGTTGATTATAGTACTGCAAATGTTGACACAGGCAGTTTTCTACGCTCTTATAAAAATAGCTTTTAAATATCCACTATGCTCCTACAATTGTCAAATAGTATATTAAGGACGATCTAAAAGTCAATGATGACATCGTAAAAGTCTACTCATTACTTGTATTCGGTTCATAGTCCGGTAAGCGATGTGCCACTTCGATAAGACACGCCGTCGATGATTTGTTGCCGATCTCAGCTCAGCGGCACGCGACGTCGCAACATCTCTTAAATTCCTAACGCTTTCGACATCTAACGTGTAATTACAAACTGAATAGAATTGCTCTGCGAATTACCACCCACTTGCCTTGTCTCAAATGTAACGATCGAACAAAGCTTGGTTATTAAAGATCTTTAAAACATCCTTCAATTACCTATATCTAGTTGAAATTGGGTACACATTACTTAGAAAGAAAGCTCGCTTTAAGGTTATGAGAAAATCACTTTTCGGTTTATTTGAAAAAGCTTTTTATTACAATAAAAACAACTGATATTCTTTTAAAGAAAAAAATAGTAACGAAAATTCAATAAATAATTAATCTATCCCAAACAAAAAATGGATTTACCGTGTGGCAGGCGACGGCTCGTGTCATCACACTCTATAGAAGCTCCTCGTTAATAATGCAAGGATCCTCGATTATTAACATGCACAGTTTAAACGTCCTTATCTGTACATCACAATAGAATAGTTTCAATCGTTTCTAGGGCATGTGACATCGCTTTCGATATTAATCTACTGAATCAATTTATGAATTTACCGTACGGGGACTCAATTGTTTCCATTCTCTATTATTGAGGGAATAATTTAACGAATCCTTCTTAATTTTATATGGGTATTAACATTATGAAATGTAAGATCTCTTTATGTAACATATACAAATAATGTAATTAATAATAGCAATAAAATCTGTCTATAAGATAGTAATCTTTAAAGGATTCATCTATCTAACCTATCCAAGCGATGGTCAAAAATAATAATTTATTAAAACTAAGATTTGCATTCCACTCTTACTTTTGATGGGACCATGACAATTGAATAATCTGTCATCTGTAAGCCATCTGATGTGACAGGAGAGTTTTATTGATATAAAATTAAATGTAATTTATTTGAAAGCAGTGGAGTGTGTAAAGCCTAGCTATATTATATTTATTTAATCCATTATACTAAATTACCTGCACCAAGCGTTTACTGCGCAAATTTCCCTCTTGTTTGAATATTTTAGTAATAATATCTACATTCAGATCAAACACTAATTCTTGACAAAGAATACAGGAAATGCTACTAACTCATCTATCCAAATTATTTTCAAAAGTTCGAAAATATTTCTATAAAACTTGGTGAATAGTTTATAGCCGTAAAATTATGTAGACTCTTAAAGATTTAATTGTGCTAGCAAACTTAACATCGGCAGTTTAAATGAATCAAATAACAATGGCTATCTTCATATGATCAGTATTGCTGGAGTCGATGTATAGATACATTAAAATTAGTCTTATGATTGATATGTCGGCTGCGGCCGTTCTGAAGATTCGATCAAAGATACTCCTACTAGAAATTGACTATAAATTAATGGATTAGTATTGTTTATATTAAAATAATCGGAGGTTTAGGGCCAAATGTACATAAACAAAAAAAATTATACAATTTTATTTCTCATTTTAGTAATCTTTTGTTGTTATTATAGAAACAAAGATGCAGCATACGAGTATATTTTTAATTTTTATGTACTAAGTTGAGTCTTGGCCGTTATAATTGTTACCTATGGATGTTTTGTTATTGCATTTTAAATAAGTATAACACTAATTATTTAGACGCATAAATGTTTATATTTGTTCGTTGGATTCTTTTTTATTATTTTATTTAAAAAAGGTATCATTTAGAAACTTATAATCTGGATTAGCACTAAGGATATAACTTTTTGTTTGAATAATATTACCTAGGAATCTTAACTATGCGAGAAATCCCCTGAGGCACAGCTAGCGCAATATACAAAGAAATTAATAGTCAATATAAAAGTTGTAATTAAAAGAACTTGTATCAGATTATTGGCTATTAGCCGCGGACTGAGTATCTATTAAATAGAAATTGTGTATCGGCAGGTGGTTGCCGTTTCGCATCCTACTCGTACAATAGATATTAAAATGTAAGCTCTTGTGTCGGTATATCAGTAGCATGCTATATAAAATGTTATATTTGTGTTAAGAATGTCATTATTATACGTATTGATTAATTAACTTAAGTAAGAGAATAAATGATTTTAATTTAAAATACATTTTACTTTAAAACCGTTATTCTGTTGTATAATTCAAAATTTTGTTCGTTGGCGTCGTTGTAATAATTATTAGGCAATGTACAGTCAACAACGAACGATAACTTTATTTTTTCTTTCATCACGACAATTTAAATATAATATTTTAATATTAATATACAATAGTTTGTCTTGTATTAACCTATGTAATTCACGGTACCTAAATATTCCTAATAGTCCAGTTAATATTTCCACGTAAATTGCCCACAAGGAGGAAGCGTCATTGATATTACACTTATTCCATTATCCGAAACAATTTAGCGGCGTTTTATCAAATGCTTCCAGTGGCGTATGTGGGTGGAGTTAAATGAATCCGACCGGAATGAAAGTTGTTCATTGGATGTTATCAATCCGTGAACATGTTGATCGTTTTCTAAGATCAAGATCTTATAATTGTCTGTGCGTCCTGTAATTTGCATGGAACACGACATCTTTGCAGATACACGGAGATACCATTAGAAATTATTCCATTCAATGCTACGCGATTGTCAATAATTGAACACATTAATTACGTGCTTACATACGCGTGTATTAAGCTCTAATTAAAATAATAAATTCATGGACTTTCAAACACATACTGAAACAATGTTTTGTACTCAACATTACAGATGTAGGGAGCTTACAACAAACTAAATAGTTTGTTTATTATAATAAATACATCTTTCAAATGAAAGATGTATTTATTATAATATTAATTTAATGCAAAAAATATATTTTTCTGACTGTAATACGTTCACACCTTAATCACCGAACTGAAATTTAACACAAAGACAGTTTAAGACCTAGACTGAATATAGACCACTTTTAAAAGGAAAGGGTTGGTTTGGATGTAGGTTCCTATATTTTATAAAACTTTATAAAGTAGAACTTTAAAATATCAGATACGGGTGTTACACAGGCGTAGCTGCGGGCTACAGCTAGTCAATTACATATTACATTATTGTATAGAATTATGTCACTGTGATAAGAAAGATAAAGCCAGATGTGGCGTAACAGTCGCGAACCCCCGCAGTCAAATAACGTTCACCGCAATACTGCATACACAAAAATGAATTTGATACCATCAGTATTATTCAAAGGGACTTTCTTATAAGTCTCTCTAAAATGTGGCCCACTTTCGTGCGGATCAATCTGATGCTTGTTATTTTACGTAATACGCTATTAAGAGGTACACAATCGGCATCTGTTCGACGTTTACTTAAATGTTATTCGCTTGTAATAAAAATATCCAATACGAAGATCGAGGATCTGATACGCCAGCCACAAATAGCTCGCGGCTTTATGTGAACAGATCTTGGAGTTCATTCGTGTGTTAAATCAAAAGCTTTGTGTTAGTTACTGTTCCGTTAATGTTTGCAGTTCCGTAAATATTATATAAACTGCCTTTGTAGTGAGACGTAGTTTTATCATTCTTTTATTAAAACTATTCAAAACTTTAATTTAAATAACTTCCTAGTCAAGATAGTTTTATTGTTATACCTTATATGATTTAATTTTCACATTCAAACGCCATGTTTGATTGGAGTTGCAATAACGAAAGAAGGTAATTGCCCCTAGTTAGTTCTGGTGCCAACACCAATCAAGTAATTCATTAAAATTGCCCATATTAAAGTATATCTGAATAAAAATGTACTTTGTACACTTACTCAAATTAACCGTCAATGTAAAGTGTGTGTTAAATTAATGAATAATTCAATGCTTATGAAACGAGTCTACTCTATATTACTATGCGAAAACATCTGCGCTAAATATGGTCTAGCTTAGATTGATTTAAATTAAATAACCACTTTCCCGTTCACTATTTTGATTACTAAGTGCAACTCGAACGATAGACGAGCGGACGGTACCATTACTGACGTTAGATTTTATTCCTCAGATTAATTAAAAGATATGGCAGCGGCTGCTTGCCGAGAGTGAAAACGCTTCCATCTTATCAAATAACAAACTCGAAACTTTCCAACTACCGTACATAGTTGCTTCATTTGTAGCGAGATCGATCTGCTCTTATTAAATAAACAGTCAATGTAATTTGAACAAATTAGAGACGCCAGTTATGAGACAGGTGTAACATAAAAAGCCCAAGGCGAGGGTTGCGTGCAATGGACCAGTTTCTATCAAGGAGAGACGGTGATACCGTTTTGATAATCACATATGCTTTACGTCAAATGTCGGAAGAGATTCATAATAGTAATCATTTAGTTGTTTGACAAATTACGTGTAAATAAGTTATTATACAATTTAAATGGATTGAAATACCAACGATTTCGAATACTATATTTTGGTATTTAGGAATCCATTGACGTGTACGCAAGTATGATGCGAAACGAGAGTGTATAAGTAGATTTTATTGCTAAAATAATTCGTACATTGGTCGTGTAGACTGTAGAGTTGAAACACGTTTGAATTATGTATGGGCCGACGGGCTATAAGTTATCTTTGCGTAGGTGGCGCATGCGCAATAGCGTTATTTTGTTTTCATACATTGTATCCTAAATTCGTCTAACATTTGAACTGTGAAATGTTTTATTACTTACTAGCCGCGCCCCACGGTTTTACCCGCATTTACGCAAGTAATATACACATAAACCTTCCTTAAGAATCACTCCATCTATTAAAAAAAAAATCATCGCATCAAAATCCGTTACGTAGTTTTAAAGATCTAAGCATACATAGGGACAGACTTACGGCGGAGAGCGACTTTGTTTAATAGTATGTATTGATTTTGTTGGATTTTATTTACAATATATAAAGAGGAGTCTTAAATAAATTAATGACCATCATTCAACATTTTCCATTAATGTCAATCTAGTCAGAAATTCTTCTTTCAACAGAATTCATCTTACAGCTTAATGCGGTTCAATGTTTTTCGCTACCGAAAATAGACGATTTTAAGTGCATATGTATGAAAAAAATGAGAAACGAAGAAAATGTTATCTTACGTAATTTTTGCCTCTCTGGTAGCCTGAACCTGTACAATTTTGTACCCATTATTTCACTAACATCTACTTTATAAGAAAATAACACGAGCTTGTTTAAAGAAGATATTTCTAAGATGACGGGTCTTAATAGAAGGAGATAAACAGTAGACAGTACATACTCAATATTTGTTACAGGCTAGACCGGCACCTGATCCAAGCGCACGCGCAGCCCGCGGCGGCCTATCACTGCGAGTTGTGCAACAGAGCCTACAGCTCCCGAGCACTTCTTCTTCGCCACCGCGCCCTTACACATACCGATATTAGGAAATACCCTTGCGAGAACTGCCCTAAGGTAAGCGGTGACATCTTGATCATATTCCCCATTATCAAGCGTTTTTTATCGTCTTTCTCTACAACCCCGATGAGTTTTCTTTACTTAATAAAAAAAATATTACGTTTTTTCATGAATAACTTAAGTTTAGTTAGTTATATACCAGAAAATTGACGTTTTTCTGATAAAACGATTTAAAACAGTATATATTTTCTACATTTTATACTAACTACCTAACTTACCTATTTATTTCGTAAAGTTTACATAACACAGGATTTCTTATAATGATTAAAACTACTAGGTTAAAAAAAGAACCATTAGTAATTATAGGAGCTTACGTTCATTAGCATCTACTGAGACCTCATTTGAATAACGATTAGATCGCGATTAGGATAACGAAATTGAGATTGAACGGTTTACTCGTAGGCGTCTTGGTATCTATGACGAAATCATAGAAAATGTTACTATTCCTTTTTCCAGCTGATTAGAGCTTGTTGTTTTTTGTTTAAAAATCAAACTAAAACACGCTAACGACAGTATCAATAACATCAAATCATTTTTGTCTAGTACACTTAATATCTTTATAGTAGAAATTCTTAATTATTTTTCTTATTATAATAAAATTAAATCAAAACGTTAGTAATTTTTTTGATGCACTTACATATCTTTGCTTTAGTATCATGATTATCTTGACAATTCATTTAAGATGACATAAAAACTTATTTCAAGCCACACTGGCTTTGTTAAGCTCTCATATAAAGCAAAATAGAGTAGTATCACGTTGCAAACCTGGCTTGCAGGTATTTACCGATCCTTCCAACCTGCAGCGCCACATCCGCGCGCAGCACGTGGGCGCGCGCAGCCACGCCTGCCCCGAGTGCGGCAAGACCTTCGCCACCTCCTCCGGCCTCAAGCAGCACACGCACATACACTCCAGCGTCAAGCCCTTCCAGTGCAAGGTCTGCTTTAAGGTGAGATACTATTGTATTCTTTCGTTATCTTAACAGTTAATCGCTTTCGACCGATGACTTGAATGTGACATGCCAGCTATGATAATTAAGTATATAAAAATAACTTAAGTTTCCGATTATAAAAGTTGTTCTGATTGTTCTAATATCTTTTATTTCTCTTTTTTCAGGCATACACCCAATTTTCGAATTTGTGTCGTCACAAACGGATGCATGTAGCGTGCAGAGCCCTAGTGGAATGCGGAAAATGTGGCCAATCATTTACGTCCTACGCGTCTCTGACCAAGCATAAGAGATTCTGCGACACAGCCACTCCAAACGTTAATTTACGCGGACAATTGCCTCCGGGTCTTCCTCAAATATCGCCAATACCCAACGTCATGAATACCCCAAACAGCAACAATCCCTTCCCAATGTACAGGCCGACTTTGCCTCTACCATACAACACCTTTGCTCACTATCCAGCCTTATTCTCCGCTGCAGCTGCAGCTTGCCCACAAGAATTCCTTAGTCCACTTCTTTTCAATGTCCAAGGAGCTAGACTAGCAATGGAGCAAGATATGGCGTATAATGCCAATTTGGTGGCAAAACAACAACAAGAAGGTCGCATGTCTGTCAAAAGTGTTGACAGCTCGGCATCCGTTGAAGAAGTAAAGAAAAAAGAAGAAATCGATGTCACGAAGAAGGAAGATGAAAGAATTACTCCGAAACCGCAAAGTTTGTTTGCGCATCGGTCGTCTCCCTCCATGGATGAAATTCAGGCTAAGCAGCACTCTTCACTTATGTCACTGTCTCAATCTTTAGCACCATTCAACTTTTTACGGGATGAAGTCAAACATTCGCCTTACAATTTATCACTAAAACTTAACAATAACGATATAACAGATTGTAAATCTCCTTCACCTTCACCGAAAGATTTGTCCAAGAACGTGAAAGAAATAGAAAAGAAATCATATTCTGAAGACGAAGAGAATGAATCGAAAAAAGAGCAAAATGATCAGCCACTTGATTTATCGATTACTCGGAAACAAAATGAAAAGGAACCCGAAGTAGATAACGACGATCGGTCCTTTCGTAACTCTTCTATTAAATCGTACTCACCGCCAGAGAGTCCGTTACTGAGGGAGAGCAAGACTCCAGAAAACGAAACAACGGACGTTGATGTTGAAGCTGTAGAAATGAAGCGTGAAGATTCTCCTCATATGGTGTCTCCGCCTTTAGCTTTTCCAATGCCCGTGCATCCTCAACACAACTCCTTAATGGACGCAATGTACCGACCACGCTTTCCTTCCTTCCAGCCAAACGAGTCGATGCTGAACTCGCCGTACGTTCCAAGCCCGTTTAATTTTTTATCCCCACTTCTCGGTAACGAGGTCGAGCGGCCAAGCGCGTATGCTAAGTTTCGCGAACTCAGCGCGGGTTCAGGAAAGCTCCGGGACCGTTACGCTTGCAAGTTCTGTGGTAAGGTATTCCCGCGTAGCGCTAACCTCACTCGGCACCTGCGCACGCACACGGGCGAGCAGCCTTACAAGTGCAAGTACTGCGAGCGCTCCTTTTCCATCTCCTCCAACCTACAACGCCACGTCCGCAACATACACAACAAAGAGCGGCCGTTCAGGTGTCCGCTGTGTGACAGATGTTTCGGCCAGCAGACTAACCTGGACCGTCATTTAAAGAAGCACGAGGCAGAAGGTGGAGACTCACCCAGTTCTGCAGACACGGAGCAGGATGCGTGCTTCGATGACATCAGGTCGTTTATGGGTAAGGTGACGTGTTCGCCGGGCGGCCGGTCGCCCGCGGGCTCGCCGCACGCGCGCCCGCCGCTGGCTATATCCACCTAGCCGCCGCCGTACCCGATGTTGACGTGGTATCAACATTTCCAATAAATTTAAAACTTTGCGAAATTAAAGCTATATATAGGTAAATAAATAGCGTTCGATGAGTCCGACTTAGATAAATAAAAATTAATACTAAATGTGTTTCATTTTAAAGTAAAATATAGCACAATTTCGATAAGAAGACTAGGGCGTTATGGATGAGATAGACAAAGAGTATTGATTATAAGGAATGATTTATATTAAGTTTGTTTGTGTTTGGAAAAACGTAATATAACTTGTCTCTAGTATACAAAAGAGAATTGTTAGCTTAGATGGATTGTAAGTGCTGCGCATTGTAAATATAGTTAATTCGATATTAAAAATGTTTATTTGAGTACTAGTAGTAATTAGATTTTAATAAGACAATTCGTATTGAAAATGCGAGTTCGAAATTTTCGTTCCTAGATTAAGTTGTGATTGGACTTTCAGGTAGTGTAAATAGATAAGATAGATTTATTAAAGCAATTTTTTTTTTGGTATTTGTAAATAGAATTCGATTGAAAATGTTATGGCAGTAGTGATTGCGTAAGCTCGAAACGTCAGCAATTTTATATGATTTTTTTTTCTTTATAATGTATCGTAAAAATATAACGATACTTTAACATTAACAATTAAAGAAAATGATATTGTGTAAGCAATTAACTATACATATTACGTCTAAGATATGTATTGTATTTCTATGTATTAGATTGGCGTAAAACAAAATACGTGATTTTTCAATCGTTTAGTCAAAAATCTACCAAAGCATTCTTGATTATGTATATCAAAATTGTATTATTGAAAATTTTAATAATTTGAAATATAAATTCGTTGCTATATCATTGTCGGGGAAAAACAATTTTATTTGTTAAATTTGTTATTTACACGTTATTGTAAATATTTAAACTAGGTTCGGAGCATATCATGCGTTAGTATATATAAGGCTCAATCTAAGCAGTTTTAAATTTAACGAAAACTATATTAAACTAAGGAAAAACGTTTTAACATTATATATTCTAGAATAACTTTCCATTCACTAAAGGTTTATTATATTCTATTAAAAACGTATTTAAATGATTCGATTAAATTCTTAAGGCTCAACTTGTACATCAAAAAGTCATATGATTTGTTAAGTCTAGAGTGAGTGGCGGATTAAATCATAGTAATTATAAAAACAGTGTTTTAATACGAAATGTAAAATATTATTTGAATTTGTAACGCAATATTTCTCAATACGACATTCAAGTACGTAATTTTACGAACGCGAATAATTGCTATCTAAGAAATTTAGTATTAACGAAGTTTTCATATTAATACTGCGTCTTCGTCTTCGTAAAATTACGGACCGTTTCAATATCACAAGGCACAATGTTTATAAATTATGTCACTATGCGTCTGACACCAAAATTATTCTAAACTGCAAAGACTCTTCCTTCTATTGTAAAGCATCGACAAATTAAAGTTATAATAAACATATTATTGAGTATTTATTATTTTCCCCGTTTAAATAAAATTCTAAACTTAAAGATTTAAATTTATTATAAGATATGTACTTAAATTTCAAAATCGAAACGGTTGGTTTTTTTTAATAAATTATGAAAGAAACACCTAATTAGAAGATGTACATTGAACAAGATGAACATTTTCCTTCTGATGGCTCTCCTGAACGTTTGCCTCTTATTAATAAAAGAAAAACTTAGTATGATAACAACTTTTGATTTATATTTAACTAAATAAAAATATTATAATTTTCTTAAAATTATGTCCGCAACAATTAGTCCGTAGCAATCAATTCTTATTGGAAACATGATTTATTGCATTCAGTCCAATTAGTATATTATATCCTATTCATTATGGTAATTATTTTTATGTTACCGCCCTTCATAATTTTAAAAGTATTAAAATATTATATTGTAATTAAAAGCAGTCTTTTTCCCACGTATTATTCTCATAATTTAGCTATTAATGACCCTAAACTCAAGTTTCTTTTTTTTGGAAGAAATGTTCTTCGTCAAGCTAAAAGAATCGGTGAACGATTTTTACTGGTTAAATGCGAATATTAATCTGAGCTATTTGAAACGCTAATGAAAAAATATTAATAATAATCAAAGTTCTTACCTATAACAGTTTTGATTTAAAATATAATTTTAAAGTTTTATAAAAAAACGTGAGTAATAATATTATGTAGTAACAAGTAGTGGGTACATAGCGTAATACGGGATGTGCTTCCGATATCGAATTAAGAAACTCGCTTGCATTCTAGTGTGGTGATGTTATACATTTTTTGTTCCCCACAATTTACGCAGTAGCCACCGAGCTGGGCGCATATTTCTGCAGCAGCTAGTGTAATCGTTGGATGTCATAAATACTTCGAGCGTTTATCAGCTTTTTTATCACAAAAAGTTGTCTTATCAAATGCGGAGGTATTCAGTATCGCGACTTGTGAAATACTTTTACTTTGTGATTGAAAGTGACGGATGTTTACTGGGTCTGTGACTTGTGACTTAATTGCGAAAGTGTCGAGAGTTATAGAGTAAACTGTACTTCAGATTAAAGTCTGGACACCTGACATATTGCTAATAATTTCTAAGTAACTTAAAAGCGAATGTTTTGTTTATTAAACTAGGGTTCTTCTATTTTCAGAATCGAATTTTGTTGTTTCTGTATAAGTAATAGTAAAAATGAAAAACAATAATAAAATTAATTATTAAATAAATGTCTCGGTGTGCAAGTTAATACTGTTTCATGATTCTTATTATATGTACTAATATTATAAAGGATAAAATTTCGTTCGTTCGTTTGAATACACTCCGACTACTGAAGCGATTTAAGAATTCTTCGCCATTGTAAAGTTACACTATAACCAGATGACATAAGATTTTAATTTAATATCGCATTACAAAATTAAATAAGAGTAAACAGACAGAAAGAGCCATAAGCATTTAAGTTACATTAAATAAATGTAGTGTGATTTTCTTAAGTCAAATTATTCAAGATTTTAAATATTTTATATCCACATAAGCTAACAAATACTTAACAAAATCAACAGAAACTTAGTTCCTGTTCGCTAGATTCCAATATAAAGTGATAAATTAATTATGCGCTAGTCTTAAGTCCAATTAAATATTATATAAGAGATAGCGAGCGAGCGGTCCGTTATCAGTGAAAGCAAGGACTCAACAAGGACGCGATAAGGCAATTACACTTATTATAGAGCGGCCATTCGCTCGCCGTGGCACTACCCTGTAGGACTGTAGCACAGTGATAGCTGGACTATAGCCAATATGCTTTTAAATAATTTATTCGTATGACTTGTAAGTTGCCCTGTATTTATGAATGTTGAGGGGAATTTTGTTACTCAATTTTAGGATAATTAGATTTCACACAGCTGAATTGGTTACATAAGATATAAAAAAAAACTAATAGCAAAAATGTCGTTACAATTTTTGGATTTTTGGTCTTAACTTTTTCCGTCTAGCCTTCCTTCCCTTTCGCAACGCGCAATGGGCAACTTCGTTTTAGAAATATTTATCAATGTTTATAAGTATACCTTGATTAAACTTTAGCGACGATAATACTAACGTATTTTTAAGATAACTGACTGTTTTCAAGACAATTTGACGTTTAAAAGTATAGAACATAAAGAGCATGCGGTAGTATAGCTTAGCACTGGACATCCAGTATTACGTTGCGAATAAGTGGGCGATAGAGCCTAGCTCCGTGTCAAGCCTTATTGTCTATGGTCTACAATGACTTGTTCGCTCTACGCTTATTTATGGTCAGCTGCGACATCTTTATGAGCCGCGCGAGTTATCAAGCATCATTTGAGGGCCTTGAAATTTTTGGACAAGTGGTTGTTTGTACGAGTATTTGAGGCATAGTAATTCTTTACATGTTAATTTTTTTAAAAGGTTTTGAATGAATCTATTCAACCCTTATATTATAAAGAAACAAAGAAAATTATAATTATTTTGGATTTTAAAACTCTCATTTTATTTCTCAATTTATTTTTATTTTAAACCTTAAACCGAAAAAGTATATTATTTTTAAAACACATCAACTAAATCATTATTAGAATAGACTTAAGTATCAAATGTAGTTAATAGGTTTCTATTTGTAACCACAAAATTTCTAAGCATTTTATATAGATATAGTGATTACACAACTTTTTAATTACAGTTACGTTTTAAGTTTTTATTCTATGTTAAGTGTTTATAACATGTAACAAAGTATTAAAAAAACAAAAGCTAGGCATCAGAAGTTATGTTGGAGAGTATCGAAATATGTATGTATGTATGTATGTCGGATCGTGTAAAGGCGCGGACCGCTATATGTGGATCTGAATAAGGCATCGCGCGACACTATCGTGACACGTTTCGGTGCCCACTCGCATTGTGAACTGTTTACATGGTACCATAGTAAATGTTTAACTCAATTATAAAAAGTATACCTCCATTTATTTGCTGTGGTTGAATCAAGCACTGTTATAAATTGCACCCTTTAATAAAAGTTTTCAGGTAACTACATCCAATAAGACCCAGCGATCTTCATCAGGTCTTCGGTCCATTCGACAAAAATTGCCGCTAGCTCGCATAAGAATTATTTTTAAATCTTGATTCGAAAATTTTTGAATGAACAAAAATTTTCGAATTATTCGATTTTTTTCTCTCCGTAAAAATCATTCTTGTACTTTAACGAATATATAAAAAACACGAATTGGCCGAATTAGTGCTGGCGTTCTTCAGTTATGCACGTACCAACACATCTTTCTATAATAGATTACGGTACCTTCTTTTTGTGTATCCTATTAATAGTATCAGTTCGTTTATAATATAATTTTGCGGCATATAAGCCACACTGAGCAACAGTAGGTCTGCTATTGTGCGTCTTCTATACAAGGCGCCACAACATCCCGCACAATCGGGCCTCCTGAGAAATGTGTCTTATTAGACTCTTTGCAAATGTCATACAGAGAGAAGCCTTATTAAGAAAGCCGATATTATGAGATGCCCATGAAATCAGACTGCCGCTCTTTGACCGTCTTTGATCCTATACAATACTGTTAAGGGAATAGGAAGATTTATTTCGTACCATTAATTTATTTTACTTACAATGTAACGGACTGACTAAGTGAATTATCTAGTATCAAATAGCAATTAATAGACTACAAAAAATAACTCCAACAAATCGAATGCAGTATTCATATGCATATTCATAATAAAAAGTCTTACAATACACCTAATGTAAAAAATAATATAATATAATATATAAAATATTATTCAAAGAATATTTTAAGATGTTGCCATAAATTACGAAACGAAATCTTAATCATTTAAATAATGAGGGAATACAGGCATTGTTTCTGAGTACTGTGCTCTAATTTGAAGGCGGTGCAAAATATGATTCAAACGAAAGCCTACCAGAAATATTTCTCGTGGCGATGTGACCAGCACTTCAATACGTTTCTTACGGCCGCGAGACTCGTACGGAACCCGGTACACGCAATTAAATACAATCTGACTGAATATTTCGTATATTTTTTAGTTGAGATCTCGTCATTACTGGAGCAATAAATCTCTCCCCTGTCTGTCCATCATCGTTAAAAACTTCATTAAGTTTTCGCTGTCATAAGTTTTTCAATTGAAACCATGATAATGGGAACTCGAAGCATTTTAATATCGCAAGTTCTGAGATGTGACTCAGTGCTCGTTGGTTAGTAAAGCCATCAATTTTGAACCGTTTTTGTCCGCGATGAAATATAACATAATTAAAAGTACAACTTTTATGTCTCGAAATAATTTCATAACATGCTATAAACATCGATGTCTTTGGCAAATTAAAAGCGGCTTTTGTCATTCCCTTGTAACTTGAATCGTGCGATAAAAAGTGAGCAACTCAAAAATGTTGATATATCGTTATTTTTTTATTTACATGAAAATAATCTTTGTTATTTTACTAGCCTAGTTATATCCAAACCTATAACATAACCTTTTCAGCATTTAAATCAAGTTCCACTTACATATAATATTTGTTAAGACGTATTTTAAAAATAAACTCGATATTGTAAGAATTTGCGTATTTTTACTATCGTAAAAAGTGGGAAATTTCCACATGAATAATTATTTTTAAAACGTACAAAATTATATCGCTTCGGGAAATCCTAGTAGTTAGCACCTTACAAAGGAATACTATATAGGAAGGAATAAGGCTAAATGTCAAAGGTGACTCAAAAACTAAAACCCAAGGTTTATTAAGTACGTGGAAATTTTTAAATGACTCAGTGCTTTCTATATCTCGGACTAATTGTATCGATGAACGTGTTTTATAGGGATTGCCGGACAATACCCATAGCGTTAAATTTGCCACTTATTACGGGGTGTCCCCAGCTTTAATTGTGGTTTTACATTTGTAGCTTGTTTTTGTATGCTATAAAGTTATTTTTGGAACCTACGTTTTATGTTGTATTGCATTGTATCTTCATCTTAACTATTCTGTAGAAACATAATATTTATTATAGATTTATTTATTTTAACTATAGTGAAGCATTATTTTTTGAATTATAAATCCAAGTTGTATGTATGCACAAATCAATGTTGGCTAGTTTTTGTTTGAAATATATTATTAAAAAATGTGTTTGAATAAACGTAAAAAACTTTGTACAGTAATAATATTATGTACTAGGTATGCATGACTTGTAGGAGCATGTACGTCATAAATTAATATCCAATATCTGTGTATCACTTGACCATGTATTAAAAATTCATACCGGCAAATCCTGGATTCCGACGGAATGGTTAGAACATTTCATACAATCACTGCGCTTATAAAAATTGTAACAATGCAATTGAATAGCATTATGTGGTGAGTTGCGTGGCGCGTGCTTTAATACACTAACATCTTATTGTACTGTCGTTAGCTTAGTGATGTCCATATTGCGATAGTATTCAATAATATATTGAACTAAAAACAATTTATAATTGGACGAAATGTAAGAATCCCTTATTATTTTACATAATAGTTTTGAATATTATAAAAAAAAAAGTTATAAGATATTTCGATTTTAATTTGAATTATCATTATCTGTTATATTTAATGTGGAATTCAATAGTAATTAACCGTTTTCTATGATACGAAATAAGCATTTGCAATCTATTTATTAGCTATGCCTCGAAAGATCGTTAAGGGCCATTGTAGCATTTCGTTTATTTTGGTGGCGCAAGTCTGATTTTTTTTTTGTGTTTTAATCTGCTTAGCAGGTCACTATAATTATGAAAAATCGTCGTGTATTTTATTATACTATTTTGATTTAACATTTCCCTTTTAAGTGTTACTATTTTGGGGTTTATAATATTTTTTTTTCCAGAAAAACGTGATTTAAAAACAATACCCAGGCTCCCAAGATAGTAAAAACTGATTTTAATAGCCTGTTACATCATACAAATAACTTCAATATCCCAGTGATTATTAGTACTACCTTGTATAGTATTTTAGCAGATAGTAATGCAGGCATGCGAAACATCGACAAAGGCGGAAGCGGGCAGTCGACAGCGGCACGCACTAGTCGCGGGCGCGGCTCGGAGCGGCGTGTCGCAACCCGGCACGCGAACTCGTGTCCTACAGTTTCGATCTTTGTCATTGCACTCAAATTGTACCATTTTTGCCCCCATTCTAGTTTCCGTGATGTCTTTCTCTTTATTTCGACGAATTTGTTAATATTGCTCGGGTCACGTTTTAATGCGTAGGGCTGCGAGTTACGTAGCGCGGTTTCGGTTATCGATTCGCAATTTTATACTTCGTGTAGAAATCTATGGAGCGGTGAAGCAATATTATATAATTTGATTTTTTCCATAGATTGTGAATAGACCTGATTTAGGCAATACTTTTATTATGGCTTTAGACAGTTTTCTTAAGAAATTGTACAAACGAATTATTATTGAAAACAGACAAAATAAATTAGTTTATGGTTCATTTGCAGTTTTATTATATCTCCTTATTACTTACATTTTCATACTAAGGGTTCTAATTCTTAAAAAAGAGATCTAAGCTCCTCCTTTTTATGTTCTTTTACGATTCAATTTCTAATTCGAAAAATCTTTTTTTTTGAGATTTTTAGATGTCTTAACTTCTTAAGGTATCTTGCTTTCTCAAGAAACTCTTAATACTATCAAACATATAACCAGAAAGTAAACACCTGATTTAAAAATAAATGCACATTACTATCAAAATTGATTCACCCAGCTAATTTCGAGAACACTTTCCTTTTTGAATCTGTCACAAAAGTGGTACCGATACTTTTATATGAAAACTAACGAAGAATTCTTCCAAAGCATGCCGTATTAGGAAACTAAGCTGAAGCATAAAGTGTAGGAAATTATGAGCACTAATTACTATTTCCTTATTGTTATGGTCACTACATACTTTTTATTTACTTATAGTCGGCACTTTGAAGAACTAATGAATCATTAATAAATTTATATTTATATCCTGGTATGTTTATGTTCATCTACAATCTGTGGTCAGATTATTTTGTGTGTTATTTATATAGCTACTAAAATCTATTTTTAAGGATTGAAAGAAACAAGCTTATTTTGTTGTTTTTGCCACTGTATTTGTATATTTATTTGTCTGTCCTAATGTTGTTTTTTTTCTGTGGTACTAACTATTAAAAAACCGTTGTTTGGCTCCAAAACGAAGTTTACGCTACCGAAGTAGTCAATTAAGTCTTACAATTAATTAATAATCTTAATTAATAATTTTCCAAGATACCTTTCTCTCCTTCTTTTACTCAACTACGAAGGTACCCGGATTGATTAATTAAAACTATTTCACTGATAAAAAAGCTTTTAGAATAAGTATTTAGGAAAATTGCAATATCGCGGGAAACACATTCAGTTAAAAAAAAACTCTTTAGAAAGTTTCTTTTCATTATTATTATTTTGTACCGCTGACATTTTTTATTTATAAGTTTATAAGGAAAAGAAACAGTCAGGAATTTTTATATTAATTTTATGTGCTATATCGTTCACAGTACATTTAATATAAAGTTATTAATCAGCTATATTGCCGAGCAAACAATGTTCAAGAGGTATATCCATTACGTTGGGAACTTGACATTATAGTACCGCCTAATGAAATATAACTTAATTAATAGACGGGATAGATAAAAGGTATTATTTTTTATTTATGGTCATATACATTATATCAATGAGTAATTCAGTCTAGCGTATATATGACTAAATTGACTAGTGATAGAGCCAGGAATTTCTTTTATTCTTTTAACACAACCACTCACACAGATATCTAATTTACTATATATAATTTACATAGAAAACAATTGAGGAAGAGCTTAATACTCAAAATAATCTTTTCCAGGTAAACAAAAGAAGGAAAATCAGGTAGGTTAGTGCATCATAATGTTATTGTATTATTTTAATAGATATATTACTACATAATAACTAAACTTCGTATGATATACATAAACTACCAGTTTTAATAAAAATAAGACGAAATCATTTCTGGTTGGACGTCATCAGCCTAGCTTTGTTAAAAAGATAAGTGTACCACGTAGTTCATATTATAACGGTAAATTAAAAATATAGTTTTGTTCCTATAATCTATATACATATAAAAAAATGTAACGAGTCGCTGTCTGTACATGGAAGATATATGAGAAATAGAACCCAAAACAATGATTTTTGAAATTTTTGTCTGTTTGTCTGTTTGTCTGTTTCTTTGTGCACGCTAATCTCAGAAACGGCTTATCCTATCTAGATGGGGTTTTCAATGACATATTATGGTAAGCTTAACTTAACATTTAGTCTTTAATTCATGTCAATCGGGTGATAAATAAAAAAGTTATGGCAATTTAAAGAATCACATTGAACTTGCTGAACGTTTGTTGGCGCGGGTTAGGCATTTTTAAAAATGCTGCCCAAAGTCACTTTTCTACGCGCGCGAAGTCTCTGGCACAGCTAGTATTAAATTATAATCAACTGCTTATTTAGCTTTCAATAATATGATTGTACGATTAGCAACATAAAATGTTTATTTTAAAACAAGCGTTTTTTTTACGTTGACAAAAAAATATCGAAACAGACAGACTGAACAACATTTATACTCCGTAATACGAGATAGCTCGTATATCTAATTGTATTCCGCGCAGAAAAAAATAATTAAAACCTTGATTGTAACAAAGGTATTATTTACGATTCTCAGCTGCCGTATTAGATAAAAAATATTATCAATAGTCCTCACTATGGTCATAATTGATTTTTATCATCGTAAATATCAGATCTGAATCAGATACTATGATGGTTATGTAGGAGTTACCTGGCTTAACAGAACTGTATACTTACTGTCTACCTATTTTACTAATTATAGTAATAACTCATAGTTTTTATTGGATGTTGTTATACAATTATGTAGAGTGATCTATAGGTCTGTTGAATATTCATAAACATATTATAGATGCTATATTAGTAAGCAAAAGTAGCTATGAAAGGAAGGCGTGATCTTTGATAGTAGTATAGGAAGTGACATCGAGTATATACAATTTTCTTAATAATTTAATTTTTATATTTTCATACAACTCATTGGCTATTATATGGCTTATTAACGGTTATATATTTATGATTTCAATATATATGTATATTACGAAGTAGTAAATAGTGCTGAAGCTTAATTACATTCGTGAAAAATAAAGTTTTTTTTATCACACTTTTGTCATAAAAATAAAACTTATTTTAAACCGGTCAATTATGTCACACTCATTTTGATTTATGTAAATATTTTATTTAATATGCTTGTCGTTAGCACGAGTTCAAGTTTGAATGGAAACATTTTGTGCATACAAACTACATTATAAATTATGTCAGTTTCCTAGTTGAGTCACTTCATCTGTAACCTTGAAAACGTAAGTTTTCTGTCAATATATTAAGACCTCTTTAATGTGGATCATAGATCGTGTGTTGGGTATCTGTAGTTCCTTAGTAGTGCTCTGTGCTGTGCCTTAAAAGAAATATCTGATTTAGGACTGGATCTGCGGTCGCAGGCATTCGTGAAAAAAATGAAACTTTAATTTAATTTACTTAAACACCGAAATATGATGCGCTTACTGCAAAGGAAACCTAAATTTATATATAGGTTTATGGTTAGCACGTTCAGTCGCGATGTCTCTAAATCTCGTCTCGAAGTCCCACGTCACATTACCAACTTCGCAACTTCGAAAATTACGATTAGATAATTTATAAACCCTCTGAATATGTAGTTTATAAAAAGACTTTGATGGACTTTGGATCCATGCAATAATTTCTCTGACAGTTTGACATATCTTTTAAACATTTTTTTAATATACATATTTAAAAATTATTTTGTCATTATCTTTAAAATATCTTTTACTAGATATTTATGCATGTATTCCTTTGTCTTGAATCACAATTCAATCTTGTAAAAAAATCGCTTGATTTTCAAGCGTAGTTGCGTAAATTTAAACATACATAGAGAGAAACAGCTGAAAGCGACTCTGTTTTTTACTAGGTAATGATAATAAAGCAGAGTATTCCGGACTTTGTGCAAGTATTTTACTATGAAGTGTATATGCTCTTCTAAAGGGTCGTATAAGTAAAGCGAGTATACTATACATCTACAGATAATGCAAGAAATATTTTTGTACTAGAATTTGACCTTTACAAGTAAATAATTAAATCATTTCCGAAACCGTTACACTTATTCGATGATGTCAGTTGTAAATGCCTAAAGTTACTTGTTTCGTCCTTTCTTAGTGAGACAACTTTCGTTTTTCAAATGAATGAACCGAAAAATGCGAACAACATTCCAATGATATGTAGAACCTTAACATAGTCAATGTTGCTAATTACTTCATTAATAACGATGAATTCATTTTCCTTACCAAAAAAGACTTTAGATTATGGAGTATTTACTCTGTGGTTTTCGTCCACTAAAATGTCATGACGTTACATTAACAGATAAATAATATAAATTTAAAAAATGCCGTAAATTGTCTTTTTTATGTTTGAGAACTTAAATTTGTAAAAACCAAATACTATATTCAATTGAAAAAAAAATCGGTTCAACATTCAATTTATTTAAATGAAACAATAAAAAAAATGCTGTTTAATGAAGTAATAAAGATTAAATGAGATTGCATTTGTAATTTCAGCGAAAAAACTGTAGCTATACCAGTTTTTTTGCACTTTACATGATATACGTAATTAAATTTTTATGTAATACTCGTATAATTTGTTTAAATGTTCAGTTGCGGTTACCTACTTATATTTTTAATGGTGTTGCTGCTTTTAAAATTAAAATAGGTAGTTTATTTTTTAATCGAATTATAAAACAATCATATAGTAGATTAAATAATAAGTATAAGAAAATTAAACCAGGGCTAATGTTTTTAATACAAAAAATAAACTCTTACTAATAAGGATTCCTCGGATTCATTTGACATACCTGAAGAGCCTTAAAAAACCTGTCCTTAAGATTATATATAGCATTAATGGCAAAGACAATAAAAAAATGTCAACAAAAAACGGCGCCAAGAACCTTAAGTTATAGTTTATTACTTCCTAATCCGCTACCATGAAAATTATTATTTTTTAGTAATAAATATTTTAATATTTAGAGCAAATTCTTAACCATACAGAGATACATCTAAGCTACATTCATCAATACTTGCTTATAAAAAGTTGGCAATTTATATTTAATAACTGCAATAAATATGGAATTAGCCATACGTGGTAACACAATTAAGACTTTTTGTCGCCTTATATTAAATAAATAAATGAAAAAGGAGCTAATTCAATACATCAAATTATTTGGTATCGTTGGGTCTTGAAATAATGGATATTTTGTTTTAATTTGTCGTGACTGGCTGCCAGCAAAGGGTATTGGTTAAAAAAAGAAGATCGAGTCAAGTTGACGACAGAAATATGGTCACGCTTCCATTTAAGAAAAATGCGTTACGAAAATCTAGGCCTGTGAGTAATGAATTCGTCGATCACCATAACGCTAAGGAAGGTACCACGGTCCTCGCATCGCTGTCGTCTGAACAACTTTTTTACACATAGTAGTAAGTAAATACAGAGTTGAAAAACTATTAGGCCACATTTCAAATGTCCAATATGTAATTTTCGCATACGTCTAAGTTTAAAGCTATTTGAGTTTTCATGTTAACATTTCTTTGCATTATTCGCTTTAAAGCATTAATAAAATTCATTTCATATTAATTTCGTCTTACCTACTACTTTCTTAATAGCTAATGTCTGACATACTTATAAATTTTTGAAACATTATAAGATCGTGAGCACTATTTTAACCGGGGTTAATGTAAAATATTACCACGGTGACCCGTATACCGTGTGCGCTACTACATCATATTTTATAACGGCAGTGCTTACGACTTGGTTTCTATGCAGTAAAATAATAATAACTTATACATTTGAACTCATCTTATTTCTTTAATATATGTATCTATCATATTTAAAAAAAAGTAACGTGTTTTTAAACGACTTAAAAAAAGCAATTTAACAAAACTTATTTTGGATTTTGTAAAGAATTCAAATCCGCAGTTAGCAACACATTTTTTTTTTTTAAATTTGATTGACAGATTTCTTGACACATATAAAACAGATTTCTCGAGACAGACCGATACCTAACGATGACTATTTACAGATAAAACTATGAAAAAAGTTAATAATATAATACAATTTTAGCTAACCGCATTAACGTTCGGATGATTTAATTTATGATAGGTAATATTTTGCTACCATTTTAAGATTTAATTGCGACATTTGCAACGACATCAGCCTTAATAAGCGCGATAGATGATTATGAAGAGGAAAACCTAAATTACCGCGAATTGCGATTCAAATTGCGGATCTGATAATTACGGCGAATGATTAACATCCATTTATATCGATTTGATGCGTCATTTCTCAGGCCTTATAGTTTGTACTCCTTGGAGTTTATGCCGCAAAAATTTGTTCTATGTGGAAGATGTCACAAGAGGCTTGCGTGCGTCGGGCGATCGTACAAGGCTATGTAATCGTGTAATAGATTCTAATTGGGTAAACTGATCTCCGACATGCGCTTTTTATGTATTCGCATATGGTATGGTAATATTAACTAGTAGTTATGTAAGGACTCGGGCCTTTTTATACACAGTGAGGGGACGAGAAGAGTCGTGACCTAATGTTGTGGGTAAAGGAATTTGTTTGTCTGTAGCTGGCGACCTCCACGTGAGTTAGTATGGAGAATCTAATGAGATTTTATACATATTTTTCACAATGTTGTTATCTATATCAGTTATTATTAAGGCATCTACAACAGGATAAAAATGTGAAATTCTTCTTCATCCTACATCTAGATGAATTTAGTTAATGCTAATTAGTTTAAATAGAGCTGCAACCAAGGTTACTAATTAAACATTTTGGTTTTGGAAAGGTAATTAAACGAACCTTTTAACGATTCATAATTAAAAAAGGACTTATTGGAAAGCTGAAAAGTTTAAATGTCAAACAGTATATAAAGATAATGATTGTATTAAATTAAGTCGTTCCAGATTGGACAATAAAAGACACGTTATCGTACGATTACGAATTATTGAGAAATGAATTATTTATTGGTTATTTCCTCTGTGTTTCTTATTGCGTTTGATGTATGATCCTGTCGGCGGCTACCATTTTTATCTGTGGCCAAGCGAATAAGCAATTAGTTCACAGCTCGGGTAATTATTTTCAGGTTTGAAAGGCCTTAATTGGGACGTATGGGCACTATTGCTGACGATTTTATCCTTAGAAGTTCTTTGTATTGGAAAATTCGTTTATAAGCTATTAAAAAAACTGTTTAATTGAATGATAATTACACAAATCGTTAATGGATTATAATTGTTTCGATTCATAGAATTTAAAGTTATTATTGCTTAATTATATATGAACTTGCACTCGATAAAACTTCATCAGAGCAAGCTTTTACATTCCACGGGCGCCACGCCTAATTGACAATTACTCTCCATAGCTATGAATCAACTTCTAAGCGAGAAATCACGAATAAGGAGAAGTGAGATGGATCCGTGCTTTTTACGGGCTTCATAAATATTTCATTATACAATACCTAACACACATTGCTCATATGATGTGTCAAATTGAAATATGACCATAGAAGACACGACTGACTCATGGATTTGACTCACACGGAATATTTATCGAGAAAATTATAATTGCACCCTATCTAGTAATGCAGATTTTTAAATTACGCATCATTATTTATTCAACGTGACAAGTTCTACATGCATTTATAGTTTAACGAATTATTAGGCATGTCAAGTGTCAGGACTGGTTTAGAATTTTGATCGCTTTTAACTTAAAAATTTTATAAATGTAAACCTAAAATGTGACTCGTATAAAGTTTGCTTATAACGGGATTTTGTAATGTTAAACATTAAAACAAACACTTAAATATTTATTATTATGTTGAAGGATGTATTTTCAAAATTACTAAAGATTTTCTTTTCAGTGTACTAAACTAATTTATACTATCTTTTAAAGTTTGTTGAATATGTTACTTATATGCAGTCTTTATACACATAATCAAAAAAGTATTTAATATTAAATAAACCGAATCGAATCCAGCAATAGATATCAATTTGTACTACGCAAAAACTAGGTACATAAGTAGATCGGGCCCCAAGATCGCGATGACATCTTTAGAAACAAAACATCCAGTTACAAGGAATGGGACAATAAATTGTAACTTTATCTATTTAAGTGGTCCATTCAATTGAAACATTGCGAAAGTACCCCTTGTTGCGATACAAATTATACGGGTTAGTGAAATACAAGAAAGGGGGAAATCTTAGCGTATGCTTTTAATTTAACTGGCGGTAGAACCAGTTATGGTGGTACTTGGATGGTGTGTTTTGTGTTGTCATTAGCTAGTTTACCGTAGTATTTTTATGTTAATATTATTGATCCAGTTGAAACTTACAAAAGGTTGAAATAAGAGAAAGTCATTGTCAGTGTTTTGCCTATATAAACTCAAAAAGAGGTGCTAGTTTAAAGAGGGTATATAAAATTCAAAATAAATTTGCGTTGCACAGCGGCTCAGCGCACACTGTTAGGTTTTAGTCAGTTTAACGTCCACAACTTAAATTCCCTCCTCTGGGGATTTCTCAGTAGAGTAAAGATTTCCTCACGAAAAAAAGTAATAAGAAATATGAAATTAACATTCTATGCCAATTTGGATTTGAAGATGATTTAACATTTTAATCCTATTAATATAGTAACGAGTAACATGAAGATACTCTTCAACGCAAGCAAGCTACCAAGAAAATATAATAAAAATATTAGTTATTAAAACAAATTCGAAGCATTGTAAATGTTCGCGCAATTATATCACGGTTCGATTGTAACAAACGTCGGTTCGTTACATTTAAATAAACTCTTGTACATAATAAGATTTAGGTAGGTTGGCAATCGGGTTGCGTAGACTCGTATCAGTGGTTAGGCGATATTTTAGCATTGCTATCACCTGTCAAACCTAACAAGTACTCCACCCGTTTGTAACCTATTTTAATACCACTTTAGATATCTGTAAATGCGCTGCGATTATCACGTGTTAAGGTTTGTAACGATGTGTGTTATTCGTGTTATCAAAATCCGATAGGTCTCGGGTAGAGTAAATATATGAATTAGAAGAGGTTAGTATGAATAATTTTGTTTTGCCCTTTAGATTTTAATATAGAAATTTACACAAATTATTCGAAACTACAAATATACCTTAAAAGCATATACTGAATCCTTCCTTTTTAAAACTTGATTCTGTATTTCGAGACAAATTACTCTATCGCTAAAAGCTATATGGAGTATGGTGTGAACAATATGTTTTTGTATACTAATTAATTAATAAGCGATCTGTTTCCGATATCCTATCCAGACATCATTATATTAAGAAATGCTTCTGTCTCCATATTTATTACACCTCCGAACATATATTTCATAACGAGACGAATTTATTTAACATATATTAACATAAATTTCGCCTCGTACACCATCCTTAGTTGTACAAGACTCATCGCGTGTCATCCGAACTAGCTTTCAAAACTGTCTAACTCAACTTATCCATACAAAATATTTATAACTCTTTGTATGCAAAACACCTAATGCATCTCACTGTCAAGCTTGTCTATTTTCGTTGAGTTGTAAGCGATTTTCAACCTTATTTCTTAGAAGTTTCTAGTACGTTTGAAAGGATATCGAATGGTGAGGGAGGCTTTTGGATGCATTCTGATCGTGTGGGCGGATGTGATCGTGAATTTGAATAAAATCTGCATAAGTTGTTGTGTATTTGATAATGCCACGATGTATGAGGGATGCGTAAGATGTGACAACTATGATGTGATCGATGGCCTTGCGGAACTTATAACATAAGGCTATCTTTTGAAGTTAGATTTCTCTATTAGGATTGAAATTTATAGGGGTTAATTTTGTACCAATTTTCGTACACCTTAATATCGATACCAATAATTATAGCATAGCATGTATGAGTGTATATTTATGTTATATTATTATATGTTATGTTGATATACATTTATTTAAGTTAGTTCAAACGTTGGGTAGGATTTCGAAACAAAAAATCTCTAGCATTATATCGGTAAATTTGTACACCTTGATTCGTCTAATAATGCCTAATGTAATGTCAAAATATATTTGTCTGTTTTGAATGCATGAACTTTCACATATTACAAATAGACATTTAGGCATGCTGTGCGGTACGCGTTACCCTTTTATGTAACGTTTTTTCAACATAGGAATTGTTTGATTCTGAATGCTCTAAAGGTAATATACTGAAAGGTGACTGTATGTAGATTAGCATCGTGTATTTATTCAAATCATGTTATCGATTGTGTCCTCAGTTCAAGGTCACCGTTTCTCTTCTGACACATCAAATAAAATCGCTATTTGCTTGTCGGTATCGTGTCGATAGAATTGCTGTTGTCTGCGTTTGTGACTAGTCACGCCTTTAATCTAAACTTAATTCAGTTACAAGAAACGTTACTTCTCTTAACAATGTTTAAATCTCAGGTTTCTTAAGTCGCCAATAAAGGAATTGTTTAAATTGTGCAGTTCAGCAAAATGCAATGTTTATTATTGGGTCAAAGACATTACGAACTTATAATTGAAATAGGCTTCACGATTTGTTTAAGTATTGCGAAATGTCTGTTGAATTCCTTTAAAAACGATATTTGTTAAGCTTGTAGTAGTACTGTAAAGTACTAATAAATATTAGTTAAACATAAGTCCTTTAACCATTTTTCTTCTATGAATACAATATTGCTTATGCATTATGTATACAATTCGTCATTGCTAATTTGTTCCTTCAGTGACCACCAAGGAGGTAATTTATTGTTATTGTTTAATAAAAGTGTTTGATGTCTTGTTAGAAATGACTTAATAATACGTGAGAAATATATGACACATTATTAAAACGCATACGGATAAGACACTTAATAAATTTTAAACTTTTCTTTTATGGTACTAACATGTCATGTTACGTGGGAAAATGTGGTTGACATGATTTATTTATGAAATTGTGCATGCGAAATCCTATGTCATAATTCGCATAAATTGTAGATGTCGTGTTTTGTCAGTAACTTCAACCATTTGTTTGCATTTCTGAACGAAGGTATTTACTTCAACAATATGCAACCATCACTCTTGTAACTGTTATTTGGTTTGTTTTTTACATTATCAAGTTTTGTATAAAATAAATTATATATATCTATATTTATATCATATTATTATTCACTAAGTATTGAAAATACTGGACGGATTTTAAAATATATAAATTTTACTTAACAGTTTGCGATTACTTATTTTGTTATCGATTAAGACAAAACAGCGGGGTGTCGCAAATTGTTTAGATAATAAAAATAATACATACAAAAGATTTATTAAAAATTCAAACAATTGCAAAAAACGTGCTAACGTAACATTCTCTTACTTTAAAGTTAAATAAAGACGTTTTAGAAGTTTCATTACGTCTTAACCTCAGTTAAGCCTATACTAATGCAGCGGGCATTCAATTTACTTACCGTCCGATGGTATCACTGACTGTAATATATCTGCCGCTGTCTCGACGTCTGTGGCCGGCCTTTGTTCCGTACAGCGAACATCACTAACATTCTATTCAATATGTGCTTACATACTTCAGCTGCGTTAGGTGCTAGGACCATACGCATGTCAGCCCGCTCTGCTAACATCTCAATAGCCTGGCGACGGTTGTGACTGTCGCGCACCGACTTATTTAGCGAACTACGCTTATTAAGATTTATTTTGTTTTGTGACTTGTAACCGCTCAGCTGGTTTGTCGGCAAGTTATTATGTTGATGGGTTAACGATCGAGTGCATCAGTTGAGTTGCAATAAATCTAAAAATATTATCATGTGGTAGATTTTTTTTAATTTTGTAAGCGTCTCTTAAATTTCATAGCTATCTGTTCTGAAACATTTTTTTAAATTAATTTTTTGCGTTCTAAAACATTAACCCTAATAGCAGTTAGGTGAATACTGGAGCTTTCCATATGATTTGCTTATTTTATAAAATTTGATGGTTTCAGTACTTACTTCAGTACTTTCAGTTCTTTTCTAAATACGTACTTATAATTTATAACAATACCTAGACATCAGAAAGATACAAATGAAAATCATAAAGTATTTTCAAGTGTGGGAGTCGAGTCCACTGCCCTTAGCGAAAAAGGCACTTGGTTAACCATTGCACCAAATGGTCGTCGTATTACAAAAACAGCGTTACATAATTTGGTCACAATAAGAGAGAATCCTAATAAGAGCTATTATCTAAGTGAAATTAAAAACGAAGGAAGTGTGCTTACCATAAAAAGCAAATAACAGGCTATTATAGGCAGCGCAAAAACATTATAATTATTATAGAAAGTTTCAAAACGGTGTGTCAAAACTGAACGTAACACGATGATACGGGCGTGAATTTTATCTGATTAATAAGTAGCTATATAACCTGCAGGCATTTGTAATTATTAGGCAATTAGTATTAGAGTGCTTTTCTTTTCTCTAATCATATTCGCTCGGGGCAACACACAACGGTGGTACAACAATATAAAACAATTAGACAAACATTTTTTATTTGTGTAATGGTTGTTCATACTAAGTCATGTGCGACTATATATTAAGTATGATAACGAGAGAGAATACGAGGAAATATTTACATAAGTGATATCAAAAGGAATTAATCCATCTTATTATGAAATTTTAGTAAAAGGCGTAATAACGAGATTACTGGGCTAATGAGTTTTAACATCTTGTAACTCAAAGTGGTATAGTGCATCTATGTCCGAAGTTTGGCTTCAGAGCAAAGTTTCGGGTAGCAGTGCTGTGGTTCTCGGCTGGCGTTTCTCTTTCCATTAGGAGTGTGTCCAGCTCATCTTACTACTTCATAGTATAAAAAAATAAGTGTGTTATCTTTACCAAGAGCAAAGTTTTCTTAATTTTAAAACATAGTGTATAGTGAGTACATAAATATACTCAATACTGGTCACACTTCCACACAGATGAAAGTGTCCGATAACCAAAAATATGTTCACAATAGTAATTGCAAATCCTCTTCGTGAGACAAAGGTGTTGCAATAAGTAAATAATTTATAGGAACAACGAGCGGCTTCCCGAATCACAACCAATATGGTATTGCGTATATAATGGGGTACAGGCGTTTCGCGTATTGTTAGTTAGGATATTACCAAGTTTGGTCGGGGAATGCGACAGATGTTCTGGACAAAGGTACGCGCAGTAATTGCTTCGGGTGATAGTAGGTAACAAGCGATGTATTTGTTAGTGGGAAAATATTGCTGCAGGCGTTCAATATATTGGTGCAAATCCGAAAGCCGCGGATGACGTCACGTCTAGTGAAGGATCTAAAGCTTTTTTCAAAGAAGGTTTTACTTTGGAATTAAATGATAATTAATTAGTATGCTTTTTAACTATTTTTATAAAGTTTTAGAATAGCTCTTGGAATTGTTATATAATATAATTAAAATAACGATTTTCGTGGGACATACCTCCGTCATGCTAAATTTCAAGTGTATGGACAGGGTAGTTATGACGCATCAAAGATATGGCCGCCGGGCTTCTTCTATTATGGGGCTGTTTAAATATCTACTAGACTGATTTACTTGAGTAGGGTATCAAATTAAAGATTATTAAATAAGCATCATTGTATTCCTAGGGACAATCAATGTTGAGTACTTACTTAGAAAGGACATATTTCCAAAAAACGTAATTTCAAAAAAAAAAGTTTTTCTTCTTATGTGAAAAGGGGAAGAGTTTGAAAAAATTAGAACAAAAATAACCAAATTCATTATTAATGCTTTCACATAGAGTGCAATTCGTGGCCGGTCGATTATTTTAAAAAAAAAACAACGATATTCTCAAGCTATCGACCACTTTTCTCAATTCCTCATTATTCTCTTTAAAAGTTTTTAATTTTAAATGTCTTATACAAATATCAATAACGTCTAAATGTTTACCTTAAACACTTACACTTCACAAGATCACCACAAAAAATTTTCCTAACACTTACATCGATAAACTGAATTAGCGCCAACACAAACATTCACCGTGTTCTATGGTTCCCATAATATTTGTGAAGAAATAAACCACTACATCAATCGCATTGAATACCTGTTGGAAAACTAAACAAAACTCTAATAAATTATTACCGTATTTTTTCCCACGAAACCTGTTTGCTGGTTGCTGGACTACAAAACGACATACTATTATAATGAAGTAGATTATTATAATGTGTATGCTAATACGTAATTTTTGCTTTTAAAGTACTAAAATAAGTTTAATGATTTTCGCTTTTATGCTATCTGTCTTATACACAAGACATAAATCTTATCAGTATCTTTTAGGCGCGAATTAGTCATATGGGTATCCATAGACCTCGAGAAGACGGGCCATTGGACAAGTCATTCTTTTACCGACCCAAACCTGCTATGGCCGGTCTTACCGTTTTAAGTGGGGTATCAATTTAGTGATTTTTCCACCAACAACGTCAATACAAAATAAATATATAACCATCTTGCAAGAGAGTAAAAGATTATACAGCTATACGTGTATCAACACAAGCGTTAAGTGAAAAGGTTAGTAAATACCGGCAATATATGAAAACCGCTTGAAATCTGTGAATAAATGGCTCGCTCGGCGCGTGGGCTCGAGGAGTCCCGCGGCGCGCATCTGTTCCCCACTGCATAAATAACGAGTACATCTCAGCTCCTGGCTTTGATAAATCCTTCACTATTCTTCTTTGTGTAGTGCTGACTTAAATGTATTGTATCCTGTGAAAGGATTAACCGGTAGCGGACTAAACGAACGTGTTTACAAACTGCGTTGTGGTTAGTTATGTTTTGATAGCATGAATATTTCTATAGATAATATCATTTTATTCATTTAACTAAATGAAGCCAACTGGCTTCTTTGCACTTATAAATAAAGCTGAGTTTAAATTGTTTTGTTAATGTGAAATTTATTTGTTTGATTTTATAAATAGTACCTACCTATAATAAGCATCTCATGGGTAATTATTTTTGTCAGGTTTGAATTTACTTAAAGAACGTGTCGTACCAAAAGCCTAGATTACGATGATTGAATTGTGAAGAATAAAGAATCAATTTGTTATATTAAATTTATAATAATGAAGTTAAAACTAAGAACAAATATAACATCGATTGGGACACCTACGGTTATTATACCGTGCATGAATTTGTTGTACAGCAAACGATTAGTTTCATTAACAAACTAAACAAACCGAGTCTTGTTAAAATAATGGATATTTATTTAACAAATGTAACAATCTAGGATTACGTCTAGCTCGTGTTCGCTGACAGATTTATGCCATCAGGTGTGTTAAATGGATGCAAAATGTAGATTCTAAGGATTGATCAACCTCAATTGCGAGACACGAGGTGAATTTTAAGTGATTTAGTTAAAATCCTACGTTGAAGTGTATATTTTCAACACTTGTAGTATTACTATATTTAAATGAAAATATAATTGATTACTTACAAGTATTAATAGATGTTTTGCAGAGGTTTTAATAGACTTTTTTCATGTTTCAAAATTTGAAAATTAAAATAATTGGTAATTTTATGTTTTTTAAGAAATTAAATATTATTTTAAGTACATGTTCTTTCTTAATTTTTCAAGTAAATATTCTTATTAGAAATAATGGTAATAAATAAAGGATACGAGTAAAACGGTATTAAGAAAACAAGTCTTTTTATACACAAATCCAGTCATATCTCACATGTCAAGAGTAAATCAATCCGACTAGTAGCTCTTACAGAACATATTTGACACGAGATAAGAGAAATTCACACTTCAATAATCTGATACCTAATACCTTGCATAAGATATTAGAGAGTAATTTTCTGCTTCACAAACTGACTTTAACACACTTGATGTGTCAAAAGTGACACAATGATTTATACCGTATCACGTTGTAAATTGAGTTTAATAAGTATACTTACAGGGTTACTGGTTGTCGATACAGGTTGTCGACTAGCTAGGATGACCTTTGATGGGTTATAAGATACTTCAATTGATTTGACATTGGGACAGATACAAAACTTGTTTTCCAATTGTTTAAAAATAATGATTAAAAAAAAAGTAAAATCTTGTGCATTAACGGCCATAGATATATTTCCGAAAGAAAAAAGTAGTTTAGAGGAATTTATTTCTTCCTCAATCAATTCTATTATCAAATATATTTAATTTGATGTATTTAGGATGTTGAGCTGATAGTTGGATGGAGATGGATTATTAAAAGAAATTTAAAAACAACTCATGGAATACGCTTGTAAGATTTTATTAGAAGAAGTTAGAAAATAAATAGCCAAGTAAGTATTTTATGATACTAGCAAATCTTAAAAAAATATAGGTTTTAGAACTACGACCGAAATATTTTTAGGAAGAATATTACACAGTATTAATGTTTGTTTGTTTTTAATTGTTTTTTTAATAGAAGTAAGTCTAAGGCATTTTATTTTAATAAATTCCAAATTTTATAAAAGATATTGCTAGCGAAATTTTGTACTTATTTTAGATCACAACTTGCTACCTGCAAAGTGCATACCGTACATATTATGCGACACTTGTACAAAGAAGAAACCACAGATAATATTCGAGATGTAAGATAGAAAGCAACCCTGTCGATCTACGGCTATCAGATCGCGAGCCATACCTGACTACTGTCCAACGTTTATGGGTCCCTAGTAGGTTCATATTATTGAAATATTATACGGTGCTTATTTTATATGAAAATCTCATATTTTTCGATATGTTTGTTTTATATTGTAAATACTTCGTTAAAATTGCAACATCAACATATAATCTGTAGATTATAAACTATTGAAAGATTACTGAAGTTGCTATACTGTATGATTTTTTAATAGAAAATAGTCAATATAGTTTTATTGTATTAAAATTTTACTTCTAATATTTTATTATTGTAGTATATTCTTAATAAATCGACAACTGCAGAACTTTTTTTTTCAATATTTTTCTTCGTCCTAATTGATTGTAATTAGCATCTTAATATATAAGAATAAGTGACAATACCTAAAACAATGTTAAAGCATTCCTACGTATCATTCCTAATTTAACAACATGTTCTAAGAAATTCTTTAAAAAACGAATACTTTCGTCTCTAAAATTGGCGCCATTTCTAAGCATCACAATTAATACACTGATACTGATGTAACTTCCCGTATCTGTGCAATAACACATCGCAGATTTTATCTCCATCTATCAGTCTTCCGCTGTCGCAGAGCCTATGCTCTAAATTAAATTAGAAAGCCGGACATATCGATTTTGTGCCTATTCCACGTAATTAATACGCGTAGGCTAATTGTCCGCGTTCGGTCATCACTATTATCTTGTTACGTGTGTAAATAAATTTACTAGAACGCCGTTGCATTTTTATAGCCTTGTCAATTAATTATTAAGAGTTTTTTTATATAAAATAGGTGGCAAACAATCTGAACACGTGGTGCTTAACAGCTCTGGAGTGAGCTGCCGCCATTTTTAAGAAGATATACACTCTCCTTGAAGCAGAAGCAGCTCCTTGAAGAAACCTAATTGAGATTGCATCGAAAATACCGCGTGAGAAAATTTATTCCACATTGTGGTGGGTTTTTTGGTTTATTATACATTAGTACTGTTTTCAAATGTGATATTAATAAATATATATTCTATTTAATGTTTATTGTATACACTCGATCTTCAAACTAATGTTATTCTTTATTTAGGTTTCTAATTATTTGCAATGCACCTCGGTAAAAAAATCTGTAGTCAAGAAATAGTCACTGCTAAAGTTTAGGTGTAGTTAAAATTATCAAGACATTCTTTTATTCTCCATTTCATACATTCTTGACCTTGGTCACTTCCAGAAAACATATCATGTAAACCATTCTAGCCCACACATTTTGTTGATAAATTTAGAGGCAGATTCGCTTAGAGGTAATAAATTTCACAAGATTACCGACTCTGTGATTAATAATGAAGCCAGAACAAAAATGAAGAGAGCCGATCGATCAACGTGGGTGTTTAATTTGTTCGGCTGTTCATTTATCTTGGACGTTTAGTAACCTGTAATGGTACAGGGTAATGCGAGGGTAGGGTAATAGTGACCTCGGCGAGATTTACACCTGACGTCATTTGAACTTTACGGGTTAATTATGCGTGCCTTGTTGTATTCTAATTTCCATTTATTGATCGATGAGTCAGAGTATCCTGTAACATAATTATGAAATTATTTACTAGTATTAAGCACGTAAGATTTGTTCCGTTGTTTGAGGCTTATTTTTTTATAAGTTGTGAATTCAAATTTGTCGTATATAATATTTATTTTCTTCTAACAAGTTACATAATATTCGTTCTTATTACGATAACAAACCACATATTTTCTCATTAAAAAGTATAGGTACAATATTAAACAGTACATCACCATTTTAGCTGCAAATCGGCAACAAAAAGCTTATGTAAAGCAGCTTACAATACAAGTTTCTTAACTTGCCGTTAACGATACGATCGCGTATCGCCAAATCTTTATCGTCACGTAATCGAAACGTGCTAATTAATATTACCCTTGTTATGTCTAACGTTACATTGAAGTGTCATTTTTGCATTCTTGTTGTATGAAGTTACTTATACAATATTTATAATGTCGGTAGTATTTATTTTAGAGGATAAAATTAAAAAGATTAATTTTGACCGTTGAGTGTAAGATTAATTATTAATTTGGAATTTCATAAATTCAAGAAAACAACTTTAGGTATATCAATCTGATATTTTGAAAAAAAAGCACACAAGCAACAAACACGCTTTAAATTTAAAAATAATCCTTGCCCAGTGCTTAAAGCATTAAAAAAATATTGGACGAAAAATTATAAAGTAAACATGTAAAGTTTAAATCTTTCTCCTTCTGTTTAGTCTACGCACAAAGCGAATAATGAGCTTTAAAGACCATATTAGTATGGTATTTAAAGCTCATCTTTACAAACGTTAAGAGATTTAAAAGTTGAGTTTGACAACCCTATTCAATACATACAGTTAGGGCACGCGCTGCGCTGCGCGTGCGCCGCTCTAATTTCGCAACTCGAACTCGGGGCTAGAGCCAGCCACCGCCTCGTCATTCCTTATCTGTTATCACTGTGCACATAGAGCACACTGTATTTATAGACTGCACTTCATTATACATTCTAATTCAGAATTCACTTCGGATAGAAATGAATGCATGGATGAATTTAATTCATTTTTATTTTATGTTAAATGGGTCGCCACTATGATTTACCTATACTAAATCTAGGGGTATTTTCTATACTAAAATTAATTTTTCTTATTACCATGATTTTCTGGAAACATTTGTATGCGACAAAGAAATAAACACAAACTTAATTTTATTTCAAAACTTGAATTAACAATCAGACTTAATAATTTACAATATAGTGCTTAGTATAGTACGTAGTACCTTTCAAAAATATTTTTTATGACGTTTTATTAACAATAATTTGTTAAAAGTGGCCGGTTTGTAATTATGTATAATCTTAGGAAATTTTTCAAACAGGTAACATTATAGTATTTATTAAAGTATCCCTTTAACTATAACTCCGGTACAATTGCGACAGTGAAAGGGAGGGTTGCTATCTATTTTACTCGCTACACCTACATCTTCGCGCGTGTGTGCTGTACTCACTGTACCGGTGCATAAGGGCTTGCGCATACGCTGGTTCCGAGACACGTTGGCCAAAAATCCTTAAGTTCATCAAATATCGAAAATTACAAACAAAAAATTCTAAGCTAGGCTACATCGATGTATTGCAGTCAAAAATTTCCAATATCTTCTAAAAAGTTCGTTAATTTAGAATTCAGTTTTGACTAGTTTAATGCCTTTGGAATACTTTTGAGGAAGACAGTCAAGGAGTAGCGTATGTTTTAAAGGAATAACAGGAATCCCCGTGTGAACAGGCCCTAAGAGTGCATATTGCAACAAGGGTGAGTGCCCTAGGCGTGCCCAAGGCGACGCAGGAATTAATAGCCATTCGGCGGTCTACATCTTGTCCATTCCCGACTTGTACGATGCTTGTAAGTGCTCTATATAGGGCTCGATTACGCGGAAGCCTTTAGGAATTACCGTTTTGTAAGTATGATAGTATCAGATCCTCACATAACTCAGACGGTGGGATGGAACGTTGCTTTAATGTTACACGGCGGGGTAAATAAGTTCGTTAAGAGGTTTTGCTAACAAAATGAAAATAACATTTTGTTTGATAGTTTATCAAAGTATATATTATATAAAATTAATTATTTAAATTGGAGAAAATATTGTTTATATTAAAGTTAAGTCTTAAAAAAAGTTGTACAAAACTTTTTGTAGTGTTGAAAATAATAAGCTTATTAATCATGCGTAATTAATTACGTAGAATCGTGCTAAGAAGTCTCTTGCCATCAGACCTTTGAAGCGAGCGATGTGCGATGTTTGAAGCACGAACAGTAATTAAGGCACGCGTTCAATATCGACATCAATTAATAGAGAAGATTCAGACAATGCATGTCGTAACAAACAATTATCTTAGCACCGTTACAATATACGAAACGCATAAATCTGGTCCAACCCTGAAGTCGAAGGTTGTCCCTAATTATACCTTTCGAATGAGACGTCATTTCCTCGCACTTGCGAAATATTAAATTCAAAAAGACTTTTCGCATTCGAAGGTGTGAATTTAAATAATTGCAATAATCGCAGTGATGGACTGACATGCGAAGTTAATGAGTGGTTTCGCAGCGTTTTGGGCGCGAAGAAGACAGCAGGACGACTTTTTAAATGCGACCGCCCGAGAGATCCCGCCAATATTTTTAAATTTGGAATTTATTTTGACATTCAGTGACTTTGACATTGAGTGGTAAATTATTTTTAAAGTTTTATTAATCTGTAACGGAAGTATTTTCAAAATAGAATATAATAAGACAAGTAAGTATATGATATTATATATAGAAAACTATTATAGTGAATATTTGAATGAACACCGTAATCACAATATTTTACTATATCAAATGACCGTCGGACCGATTTATATTAGGTAGTTTGTATGTGTATTTAATTTGTAAAACGACGTCTAGTGGAGTTAGAGCAATTATCACAATCGATCTACATTCACATCTATTTTGCATAACATATAATTCATTCTCGAATATCAGTCAACAGCCGTCCGGACTTGTCTACACACGGCCGCAGCCCGATTCACATGATGAATGAGTAGTCTTAACCGACTTGACAACTCATTTTCTCGTTATAGATTCCATTACCAAACACTCAAATTACACACCGATATTACCTTCGCAATACCAGGGCATAATGGTAGCCTTATTCATACAGCCATCATTATTTTCTGTCTTGCAACAAGGCAAAAACAATCAATAAAAATAAATCATTTAAATAACCATAAACACATATTACAATACGGCAACATTACATCTCCTAATGATTTCGCTAACGAATCATTGAAAGTGGTCGGATCGCGTGCGCGTACGTCGCTCGCTATCTAATCGACGCTCGGTGTAGTGGTAAGCTGCGCTTGTGTGCGTGCAATGCGGCCATAATAATATGAAAGTGTTGTCCGAACCCCGCCCTAGCCTCGGGCAATGCTCAGTGTTCCATTTACATCTGATCCGATACTTTATTAAGCTTTCTGTCAAGCTTCCAAAGAGCCGTAACCGACAATTTTATTGTTCACGACCATAGACGATTAAATAAATGCTCCGTAATGCCCTAAAGTTTAACATGTATTTTCAATTATACGTTACTCCTTAGTTTTTTTTAATTGACATAAAAAAATTATAGCTAATCATATGAACTGTTAGACTTATTAATATAATATCATCACGCGTGCCTATAATATTTATATAGCTGTCATCTTCAATATTTTTGAATTATGATGATCGTGAGGTGCCGACATTATACACCGATGTTCTATTAAAATTTATAAGGCTATTACAATAAACAGTTTAAACGCGGCACGGACATTAAGAAGACTAACGAAGTAGCCTATAATATTAATTATACGGTAAATAAATCTTAACAACTTTCTGCACAATTATTTCGCGTTTCCGATGACTTTTCTTGGTATTAAAAATGTTATGTAATCTTGTAAAATTGAATAAAGGCTCAATAGAAGGAGAATGTTATTTTTCTCTAAACCAAATAGGGGATGATGGCTGATCGTTGGGCCCCAATATCTGTTTCGAGAAATTGCATATATAATATATATTATGTGTTAAGTCTCGACGAAATATCATAAGCGCGATTTATAATTCGGAGCATCAGGCGCTACAAAGATATATCGTACATGTTAAACAGCTTACTTACTATGAACTAGTTGCGACTCGCGGCTTGCTACATAAAATGTTCCCTTTATTTTTTTTATAAAGCTTTATCTGGGGTTCGCACGTAAAATGACAAGCATTTATGAATTATAATATTTTTTTATATATTAAATTAAAGTGACTGTGTTACTTTAATTCGTTAAGACAGTTCTATATTATAGTTTATAATACAACGTGTATTTAGTATTATTAGTATTCAAACCAAAACTTCAAAAAAGGTTTTCTTTCAATAGCTTGATAACATTCATTATACAATCAAAAGTACAGACATTAGTTTGATTGATGAGCCTAATTTGTGTTGTGATAACGAATTACTTAATATAATTTCCTACTATTGTCGCGACTGTAACAATATTGATTATGATTGCTGTCAACAGAACTGTGCGACAATCAGTTATTCAATATACATCATCGCCCACTCAATACCAACACCGCTACCGGATTTAAACAATACCAACGTATCAATAGTTTTCAAATAATTATACAGCTTTGTCTCCTAGACCGTCTTGCCCAATTTAGTCTATTAAATTGCTTCATAAATAATTCGATAAAAAAACCTTCCGTTTTCAAATTCTATAAATCGCTTTATAAGAGCCAAGATGTTTCATTATTTAAGTATTATTTTAAATATAATAAATTCGTACAACTTAATCCAACAATTATTCCTCTCCGTTCAATCAAGCAATCGATTTCAAAACGGCCGGCATCCGATTTTCTAAAACAGATGTCACAAATTCGAAGACAAAGGCTCTCTCATCAAATTACGTAAGCGCAATCTTTAGTTATGGACCTTGACGGTTCAATTGAAACGTTATCTTGATTTACCAATATTTTTCTATCAATTGTTTGGAGTTGCGTCAGCCGCACGTGCGCTCGTCTTATTAGGAATACTATGGAATTAGTCAAATTGGTAAGCGGTAATGCATTTGCCTTGTCCGATTTGTGTAATGTAATAATCAAGGGAATTTAATTAGTGACTCATTACATGCTTGGGGTAAGGACGTGGTTGGTTACGGTTAGAAATTGGAATACTGTTTTTCTTGAATTAAGAGACAACATATTTTATCCAGATTCTAATAATATATCTGATGAATAAATAAATTTAGAAGATTCTACCTATTACTGTAACGTATTTCATGTTATGATCACTTTATTAAAACAAGAGTGAGAATGCTGTTGTACAAAAACACACAAACCATATATAGATTACATGTTCACTATAGTGATGAGGAAATAAGTCTTCTTAGTAAAGAAATATATTAAATATATGAATGAACTAGTAACAGGAGTTTCTAAGGAAACTGCCTAAGAAGAAAAGTAGCAAAGCAACTCAAGTAAATCAGCCATGAGTCTATAGAGCACAATGCAGTGCCGGCAGCTAGCCGAGCAAAACCAGGTGCAGTAATTAGACTTAACAATGTAACTCTTAAACAATCTCGCTAGCCAGATACCATCTGCTAAATTGTGCCTATTGCCCTTGAATAGTATTGCCTTTATTTTCATAATTACACAGATCGATAATGGCTGTTTTGTTCGATCGAATATTCGTAAAGTAGACGTGCAAGTTTACGTTTTAGCCTGTAATTGGCTTCTCTTTATCTTGACTTTGAGTTAATGGATCTCACCTCTCTTTGTTGTTTAAGAGTATGCTAAGTAACTGAGCATTGGGCACAAAGATACAACAATTATATGTGAATATGTTGAATAAACATGTCCATAAAATAACGTTTAAAAACTGACTGTAAACTGACTACGTAATATTTGATTCAAAATTTGATATAGCGTATGTTACCTGCGCCATTATTTTGAATCTGTGACACGTAAGTCTAAGTTGCAGCCTTAAACTAATGTGTAATGTAACTATGAAAAAAAAGGAACTTAATAATTCAAGAAAACTGTTTTTTTTTAATTCAGCCAAATTCGTTTATCTGTAAAAAGCACAATTTGGCCTGTATAGTTGGTATTATAAATTAAAAAAATAGCTTTAAATTTTCGGTTCAACGGTTTTTCAGTGAAACTTCTATTGCTCATTTTCATTGACGTAAATCCCAGTGTTTTATTTATTTTATTTTATTTATTTATTTCGAAACACCAACAGCTTTACATACTATAATTTCAAAAATTTTCATAAAAAAAAATACACTTGTATGGAAAGCCAGTTATTGGCATATACAAAGTTCACAAACTAT